>BJFM01002423.1:49612-69412 GCA_016586285.1 Arothron firmamentum
GTGTGTGTGTGTGTGTGTGTGTGTGTGTGTGTGTGTGTGTGTGTGTGTGTGTGTGTGTGTGATGTGATGTGATGGAGATCCGTCTGTGTGAAACTGAATGAGCAGCTAACGCCTGATCCAGGCTGACAGTTGGACTGGGACACATACTGCTGCCATTCAAGGTCAGGTGGATTAAACCAAATAAAACCTTTGCTGGGGGAATCCACAGAAACCTATATGCATATGTCATGCCAATAAATGCCAGGTTGCCAGAAGAGGCTGCTGTCAGTCATAATGGATTTGTTAGAGTGCCTAATCTCAAATAGCTTCTCATTAAATTTTTGTCTTTATCTTGACCCTTTTGATCACTGTGGCATCATGCAGCTACAGTAATTCAATTATCTCCATTTGAGCACTCACATACACACAGTATGCATAGATGCACACACACACGCACACAGACTCACACAGAGCTACACATAAGCTTACAAGGGTGAAATAGGAGAGAGATAGAAACCTAAATCATACTCAAAGAAGCATCTCTGTTACCCAGTCTAATTAGGTCCCAATTTTATGAATTTTTCCTTCTTTCTTTTTTTTTTTAATAAAAAGTCCTCCAATATGTTTTGGTTCAACCTAAAAACTGAGTTTAAATCAAGATAATCAATTCTATTATGATATAAAAGCCACTGTTCCTCTGCTGTCCTCAAGAAAAAAAAGCCTGCAGCAGTCAGATGGATGGGGACAGTGTGTGTGTGTGTGTGTGTGTGTGTGTGTGTGTGTGTGTGTGTGTGTGTGTGTGTGTGTGTGTGTGTGTGTGTGCGTGCATGCGTATGTGCATGTGTCTGACAGAGAGAAAGAGCATGTGTGTCTGATGGAGCATAAAGTGTGTATCAGTGTGTTTTTATGTGCATACATGCATAAGGATGAGTGACATTACATAAGACTGTCCTAGTTGTGTTTATTTCCCAGCCCCTGGTTTCCTCCTTTCACTCTCAGACCTCCACCTTTCTTTCCCTCTGTCTTCTCTCCTCGTTTCATAAAATCAGGATCGAATTGATGTGTGTGCTGCGATGCATGTTGTCATCATACTTTTATTCAACTATTCATTTTCCTGGCTAGCATGTGGAGCGGGTTTGGTGAACTGTCTTTGCGTGTGTGTGTGTGTGTGTGTGTAGCGCACATGTGCGCGCATGCGTGCGCGTGTGTCTGTGTGCACAGCCAGAACACAGACAGATTTGGCAGCACACTGCGTCTGGCTTTCTATTTGACCATTCTTGCATCTCTTGCCAGCCTGCCACGAGTTAGTTTAGCTATAATCTCTGCTGTGATTTTTCTGGAGGTGTGTAAGATCAATGCCGGGTGTGTCCGAGTGTGTGTGTGTTCTTGTGGAGGACTCTGTGCCCTGCTAACATGGTCTTTCATCCCTGTGCCAGTAATCCCAGTTCAAGGCTATTATTCCTATGATCATAGTGGAATACAAGTTCATTCACAGCTATGTACTATGATATATACATATACACAGAGATCACATGGATGTACTTGGATCGAGTGCTGTTGTAAATGTAAATGTGGAAGGACTGACTGAAACATAAGTTAACAGTATGCACTGACAAAGTGATCAGGTGTCAAGAAAATTGGGATTAGCATCACAAATTATACAGTGTGTCTCATTATTTGTGTGGAACGGCACTTGTTACATGCACGTTAAGGATTTCTTCTATCCATTTCATTGTTAAAAATATAAATTTGCTCATTAGAGTTGAGATCAGAAGACCGTGTGATCAATAGAGGTTAGTGCTATGTAAATGTAAACAGCATATTCTTTTACATCTGTGTGTTCTTGTACATGCAACATATTAAAGGCCAGAATAAGAATTTCACCAGCACAGTAATAGGTTGGATCAGTTTTGACTGGGCTGCAGAACTTCAGAGGTCAGTTTGATGGTTAAGATGGTTAAGGTCAGTTTGGGTTTAGGTTTGCGTTTAGGGGATAAGTAAAGTATTATGTCCATGGAAGTCCTCACAAAGATAGAAATGTAAGGAAGAAGTAGTTTTTATAGTTCAATCAAAACAAAACATAATTATAATGGGTCTTTTCTTTTTTTTTTTTTTTTTAAAGATGTATATCTACAAATGCAATGTGTAGCAGGTAATTTAGATGTTTTCCAGAATGTCATCCGTGCACCTCGGGGTTGGCTGGCATCAGCGCTGTGTTCTCTCTCTGACAGTGTCTTTCGGGCATGCCTGTGGACAGGCTGAGACAGGAAACAGTTTGTGTGCTGGAGTGATGGAAAAGGCAGTGTGGAACAATCAGATGAAAAGATTTCTGCTTCACCTCCTTCATCCTCCAGCTAGGTCAGGGCATCCCTCCTGGGCCAAAACCAATCTCAATAATTTTCTTTTCTCTTTTTGTCACCTGCTCTCTCCATTGCTCCTTTTCTATGCTCTCCTCACCTCTGATGCCCTCCGCAGTGTAAGACTTTAGCGGGGATATGTGATCACATTATCTCTCTGTCGTCGGACTCTCTGGTCTCTCAGTCGGCCCACCTGGAGGTCGTCCATCTTACCAGCATCCCACCCAGTGAAGGGCTGGTAAGGACACCCTTGAAAATGGGCTCAGGTGTTCCCCCAGACAATGGCGATGTCCTTGGACATGTTACCTTTTTATGCTCCTTGTTTTGTTTACAAATGTATGTCAGTTATTAATAATATATTCAGTTAAATTAAGTGATTTCATAAATATTCACACTCTTCAAAATGATTGACCTCATTATAAAAACATACTTTAAAAAGCTCTCAATGAATGAGGGACATCACCTATGACTACTCTGATGAAGTATAAAGCTTGAGCAGTTGAGAGTTTTTGCATCAACACTTACCTGCAAGTGACAAAGATGAGCAAATCCATCATTGAGAGGAGATTAATGTGGATAATGGTTGATCCTGTTTAGAGGACACCGGGTTGCGCACCACCACAACACACCCCCAACTTGAGTCCTGGTGGTGGCAGCATCATGCTCTGTGGATGCTTCTCTGCATCAAATCCTGGAAGGTTTGAAAAGTTGGTGGGTAAAAGAGATTTGAGACAGTGACCTGAAGCACACAGAAAAATCCTTACTAGAATTATTTAAAGACTGAGATAGGAATAGTCATGACGAGCTCATCTGATCTCAGTCTGGAAGAGATTTTGAGGTTGGACCTGAAATGTTCTGTAGAATTTTTAGCAGTCTGACAGAGCTTGAAGAGCAGAAATTACAATGTGAAGATGTCCAAATATGACCCCTATACACACATTTACATAAATACTTCAACACCCAAACTAAAAATGTCTTATAACAAATAACAGCACCGTCCAAATAAAAATCAATATAAAGTACACCTTATTTACCTCTGTGTTTGTCTTTCAGGGGATGTATATCAAATCCACTTATGATGGGCTCCATGTAATCACCGGAACTACAGAGAATGTGAGTTTTACCTTAGCTCTTTTTAAAGCTGCACATCAGAATCAGTACAGAACCTGTCCTCAGTGTAGACATATCCAATCACGGCTCTCCACTGTAGTCTCCAGCGGACCAGTGCAAGAAGATCCATGCAGGAGATGAGGTGATTCAAGTCAACCATCAGACTGTGGTGAGTTGGAAAAACTCAGTTAGTGTGACTGATAGCACTGAATCCAAGGTGTATTTTGCTCTCAATTGCATTGCTGTGTTGAGGGGATGTCTGGGCACATCTTTCTAACCATCCTGGTGTGTCCTGTCCTGTTTTTCTATGTAGGCTAATTAAACTAATTAAATCACAAGTGTAGATTTTAGGACAATTGTTACAGGACCTTTGCTCAGTCTGGCGTGACCGGCAGCTCGCTCTTTCCAGAACCTGCTCCAGTTGTCACATGAACCCCCTGAAAGAAGCATCTAGTTGGAAGTATGTACTTGTCCCAGTTTCAGAAGTCCTGCCTTTGAGTCAGATCAGCGGAATAAAATGGATGTAGCTTGCTGTGCTGTTTTGGTACCTATTCTTTTGCTCCAGCATTTATTCAACTATTAAAGTGTTTCCTTGCCTTTCTGGAGGCGTGTGCACCTGGTTGTGGTGTTGACTCACGTGTTTCTGCCACTCTCTCCCCGGGGGTAACTAACAGTGCAGATCGCACCCTGCTAGGATCCCAGCTCTAACCAGTCATTACTCCTGCCGCGAGACCCTCACCACTCTGATCCCTCGCTATAGGGGACGAGCAGCAGGAAGAGAGGAGGGAAAGGAGGTAGAAGTGAAGAGAGGGAAAGTAAGGGGAAATAAGGGAATAGAATCTCTCTAAATTGAGGTGCTGAAGACGGCAGACGGATGTTATACATATCAAAAAAATCTCTGTCAACATCATTGCTAATAGTTTTATCCACTGAGGCTCCATATTTAAAAATTGGATTACTGTGAATATTGAATGAACAAATTCTATTATATTATAGAATCATCTTGTGGGCCTGTCCCTGTATTTAGCAACAGCAGTGCCTTCATGTCTATGCATGAGCTTCTGTTTGAGGCCCACTTCAAAACAAGGCTCACAGTTTTTAGCTCAGCATCTTCGTTTGAGGTAAAATGTGGAATTTGCTCAAATAGCAAACATATTGTTTGAAGTGGCAACATAATTATGTGGAGGTAATAGCATCTGGGAAAATAATGAAGACCCCGGGGATTTTAGAACCCTCGTCAGCAGCAGTTGTTGCTCTGCTATTGTTATGGTAGGTCTCTCTTGGTTTCCTACAATCCTGTGCATATTTGCATTGCAGAACAGTTTAAAACTGGTCAGGTTCTGATAGAATTTGTCTGTTCTCTTTTACCTGTGTCTTTCCAGATCAGACATATTGTTAGAGATATGCTGGATGTGGTAATGAAAAACTGTGACATGGTTGGAGCACGTCGCTGAACGTCTCCTCGTCTTCTGATGTGTCAGATCATGTTGGCATGAGTCCACCTTGCCAAACACTCCCGGAATTTATCATATTCTGTGCCTGGAACAGATCTTGCTATTGGTGCTGTGTGAATATCCCTCTTCTCTTTGACTATCACATATTTGAACTTTTCTTTTAATGTGCCAGTTATACACACAAACACACACACACACACACACACACACACACACACACACACACACACACACACACACACACACACACACTTTCCGATCTCCAGGCTGTTTCATCAGGTTCCATTCCCAGAGTTTGCACCAACAGGATTAAATTCAAATTGAATAAATTAGACATTATAATGTTACAGACAACAGAATGTGTTTAGTTTGAGAGTAATCAAGTTTGCAAATGTGGCAGGTTATAAAGTAGCCATGTTAAATTACATTTTCACAAATGACTCCTGAACATAGAATAATATACTGGCTAATAGTTCATGTCTTAATTAATTAGAGTAACTAATTAACTTAGGTCCCGTGGAAATGGATTACTACATGTTGTGTGGATTTGATTTCTAAATATGCCCGTGTAGTGATTTAAAATGATAAATGATCAGCAAAATCAGTGAGGTTTTTTCCTCATTTTGGTTTTAGTGGCCAGAGCTGGATGAACATAGTGAACGTCGCTTCCATGTGGGTTAAGAACTGGGCCACAGGGAGCTGCAGACAGGGTGCTAGGAGCTGACACAGGCTGGCCGTCATTATGTCAGAAATAAGGTCAGGGCCCTTCTGTCTGTGTGTTGGTGAGGCTGAGCACAAAGGCCTCAGCGGAGCCTTCCGGTTGTTTGAACCACTATGGCCAATCAATGGCCTGACGAGTCGTGCGAGCTCTAGAGGCAGGCTGGCCACGGGGAACCTCTGCAGTCAGCACTCTTTACCATTCTTTTTTTTTTTTTTTAACTGTTTTTTACTTTGTTACAAATGTTTCTTCACATCTTCTTTGGTAGAAGCCGTAGTTTAGTTAGCTGAAAGTGGAAGCGGACTAAGCATTACGTTTATAAATGCCATTTTGAGTTCACATGACTTTATCTAAGTCCATATTTTATTTACAAAAACTTAATATGTCCTCATAGTCCAATGGAGATGGGAGAACAGTCTGTTTACACCCTGTTTCTATATTCTGCCAGGCTGAAATCTGCTTCAAACATAACTTTGATGGCATTACTCTGCAGGATTTGGCCAAGTTTTATCTGACTCTCTGGCTACTTATACTGTACCCGTGCTACACATTTTACTCCTGCCAATTGTCTTTTGTCACATTACCAACAGAATACAGTAGATTGTACAGATTTTGCTTTTTAACATTTCACGATTATATTCTGAAAGTGTTCTTGTGTTCCACAGGTGGGTTGGCAGCTCAAGAACCTGGTCAATGCTTTGAGAGAGGACCCATGTGGAGTCATCCTCACCTTGAAGAAGAGACCCCAGAATACGTTGAGCTCGACGCCTGCCCTGCTCAGGAACGTTCGCTGGAAACCGCTGGGCCTCCAGGTAAACACCTGAAATACTCTCTTTAACTGCAGCATTTTTGAAGGGAATTTGCAATGTCGATATGCAAACATTTGCATTCTTAAGATTACATCATGTACAGCAGATCTGCTTACACTTTTATCTAACTTGCTTTTTGCTGGTCATGCAGTACGCAGGCTTACTGCCATTTGCATCAGCCCTCCTGCAGGATTTTCATCCAATCTCTTTGTTTTTTTTGTCTTTTTTTTTTTGTTTTTAACAATTACCAGTGTGCTGACACAGTTTAAAGCCACTCATGAATGTGTTGGTGGCTAACCTTTCACCCAAATAGAATGTGAGTATATTAGAGAGGAATTATTGCAAATCAAAATAGTGAAAGGGGAAAATGCTCATTGGGTTTATGATTTTCAGCAAGGAGCAAATGGAGCTCAGCATTAATGTTGCGAATATCTGAAAGAGGCAGTGTCTGCTTGAAAGCTTACAGCTCCTCCCAGGTGCACTCATTTCAATTTGCAAGCCTGTCACTCAGAAGAGCCAGTCTGTTAAATCTGATTTTTCAAGTCTGTGAGCATTTTAAGAAACCATTAATACAACAAACATGTCATCTCTGTCTTCAATCATCATTCTAAGTTGTTTCCACAAGTCTATTGTCATAGTTTTTGGATGCAACAGCAGAGAATTTTGGAATTTAATGTGATACTAAGACACTAAATTACCATGAGCACTTAGAGCAGAGGGCTGGGATATCATGGATGAAGAGAAGAAAGGAGTGTTGGAGAGATTTGTTCTGTTTCAGAAAGAATGAAACTCTTAATTATTCATAAGCAACTACAGGCAGCTCGACTGGCTCAGAAACAAGAGCAGCTACTCAGCAAATACAGCAAATAATGTACTGAATCCAAAATATCCCGCTAAGCAGTGCGTGCGTGCGTGCGTGCGTGCGTGCGTGCGTGCGTGCATGTGGGCAATGGAGGTATCTGTGTATGCACAATTTCCCAAGCATGGCTGCATACACATTTTTTTCTATCCATGCGAGTACATGTGTGCATATTTGTGCATGCATGAAGAGAAATGTTTGTTGTTATTGGCTGGGTTGCTCCTGAAGAAAATGGGTCACTGCATTCTGTAAGATCAGCTCTGAGTACATACTGTACACACACCCTTAAAACAAAGACAAGCATGTGTGCACTAAGCTCAATTTCAGAGGATGAACTGTGCAATGGTTAAGTTTAGCCCAAACATGGCTGCCATTCTAATGGATTAAAACAGAATGCGCAAAGGAAACAATTTATCCAATGAAGCATCATGTGACATGCTTTAGATCTCTCCATGGCAGCTTTTTTAATTCTGCAATCCAAAGGTCTGTCTCTTTTTTTTTGGTGTGCTTCTTTATCTGTTGTCTCTGCCAAAGTGTGCGGTGGAGCGTGATTAATTTTATCTTCTGCTGTGATCTTGGCAATATTTTAAACTGTACGTTCTGGATTCATCTGGCATTGCATTTTGCCTCAGACTAGAGGCCAGGCAGCATTACGGGTCACCTCATCGGTCACATGTGTGCCACACATTGTCTGCAACCTCAATTTCATATTTTCAGATTAAAATCTCAATCTGGTGTGAGTCATTTCTAAATGATGCTTTTCTACAGTGAGCAGTAATAGTTGTAATAGCCTTTAGCTGCTATAGTCCTGAGGTGTATAACCTTTGACAGAAGTGCACTGTTGGTAATTCCATACCAGTGTTAAGTATTAAATTCTCCCCATGTGGAGAAAAACATATCTGTAAATCAATTAAATACATTTTAAAAAATGGTACCAAAACAGTCAGAAAAAAACCCAATTCAAACGTTTACAGCAGCTGTCAGTCAGAAATGAGGTGGTTATGCAGCATGTGTGTTTGCATGTTGTGGGACTGGGGACGCCGGTCAGCGGAGAGAAGGAATTGTAGATTTTTAGGTCTTCTGAAGTGGAAGCAGCAGGAGTAAAATGCTTTAAGTGCTGTTTTAACAAACCAGAATGTCACCTGCTGTGGAGATCCCATTTTTCTCTCTTTCTTTCTTTTTCTTAACCACCCTTCCACCCTCTTTTTCCACGCAGGCAGCAGTGGGCTGTAATCACTAAATTACTGTTTTCACTCTGGGCTCCAGTCACCAGACTCCACAGCTCCCCCCAGCCTCGCTCTCCTTTCCTCACCCTTTGTCATATTTACTTTGCTCTTCCTCCTCTCTTGCATCCTCCTCTCTTTCTACCTCATCTTCATTATTTATTGTCAAGCCGTCTTACGATAAGCTGCTTTGGTGAAAGGACGGGACCGAGAGGGAAATGAACGAAGATAGAGGCAGGGCCAGAAGATGGAGGCAGTGATGGTGTGAAGTGATCAGGAGAAAGAGGGGTGGAAATTTTGAAATATGGAATGAAATTGCCTAATGGACTGCTGATGAAATGATAAAATACTGAGTTTCCTTAATGAGAACGCCGCCAGCCTCGCCATCACTTAGGCTTAGCATCTGTGCATCTATTTTGTCCACGATCACATCAACTTTGAGCGCGCACCCGCATCAGACTTGCAGTAAACTACGAATTTCCTAAACCATGCAAGCCTCGCCCTCAAAGAGAAATGGTCTGTTTGAGTGTTTGTGTGTTTGTCGCCCCAGCTGTTTACCTCACGCATCCAGGCTGAGCATCCGTGACATCAGTAGTGAGGCCTCCTGTCCTCACTTTAGAGGAGGTGATGACAAACGCACCTACGCAAGTCAGATTGAGGCAGGAGGCCACACACACACACACACGCCTTCCTCTGTTTTCTCCTGCTCTTAAAGAGGAGGGGTGGGAAAGGAGGAGCGAGGCTTGAGAAGAAGAGGAGAGAGGTTGTCATGGGAACAGACACGGAGAACCCTGTGTGCGAAGAGGCTTGAGACAAAATGACAGAATAGCAGAGCGATTGAATGAAAAGCAGCTCAATTTTAAACAGAAAAAAGACAGATAACATGGCAGCTCAGAGGAAATCTGTGTTATTTAGTAACAACAGAAGAACCTGCTGCTCGAACAGAAACAACACAAACAGAAGCTTCCCCTCTAATGTAAAAGCCTTAATGGTGCTTGTGTTTTGTTGTTTTTCCTCGGAGGCAGAAAGAATCCAAAGCTCTGTGTCTACGCATGTGCTCCCACATCCCTCTCACCTCCTACAGTCATTGTGTTTCAGTAAAAAGGTGTTCAGTTCTTTCTCTGTTTACTCCCTTCAGCCTGTTCCCACTAGCCCCACCAGCACCTCTCCTACGCCCGGTGGAACTTTGGGCATGTCCAAAATGGACGCCCCCAGCATGCAGGATGTCTACATCCTCTCTCCTGTCTCTGGTCTCTACAGCGCCAGGTCAGACATTTGCTGATGGCGATTATTCTGATCCCGTAATGGCATTCACGACGACGATGATGATGATAACGACTCTGCTCCTGTCCAGAGAGGACCTGGGTCTCATGTCATGTGACGACATCAGTCGCTACAGCTTAAGCTCCCAGTCCGGCTCCAAAGGTTCAGAGACGGTTAGTTACTATCTGGACCAAGACAGCGGCCAGTTCTTTTCCCTCCTGGAAGGAGACGGACCACCAGGGCCGGAATACGACAGGGGCCGGAACACAGGGGTTCGCCGGCGAGACAAGACCCCCACCCATGGTAAGACGGCGGGAGCAGCCGGTGGTGTGAATGGGGCACTAATCGCCGTGTGTGATTTGTAAAACAGCATGTTCTTTCCCATCAGATGCCTCACTTTTTATGTGTTCATCTTTCACTTCATGGCTCTGCCTCTTTGTGTTCTTACCTGGAGTTTACACACAAAAACAAACCCCAAAACCACCGATCGCATGCCTAATGGTCAGTCTGCACACACACCGCTCCCTGTCTGCCCACTGCCTGTGACACCTTTGTCTGAGACTGCTTCCAAGACATCTTCTACCTTCTCTCAAGGGTCCTGATTGCACAAGTCAAGGTTTGTGTAATGGAATAAAACCGAACACAGCAGGTTATTTTTATTGTAAATCTACTGGATTGTAAACCGGTAATGAAGAGCACCCTGAACAACAATGTACATTTTATTAATGCAACCACGACTATAAAAGACACTCAGCAAGAGATGTCATTCTATATCATATATAATTCAGTTTGCTCTTTCTCCTTTTTTAAGAATGCATCTTAGACACTATGTAAATATTTATGAATCTTTTTATTTAACGAAACAAAAAATAATTAAAAAAAAATCTGCTTTAAGTTTAAATATTTGAATGAGTGCCTAAAGAGAAGTCTGATGTGATGGCAATCCAGCAGAAAAACAGACTCAGAAATAAGATTTGTAATTTCTCCCTTTGCTAAATTAGATTTTGCCCCTTTAGACGTTTCAGAATGTTTGTAACAATAATTTTTTAAAAATAAATCCCACCACAGAGGTCAAAATTTGTAACATTCGAGTAATGAACAGACCTATGTTTATTTTAACGATCTAACAGCAGCAAACTACTGTAACATAGCCAGAGGAATATTCACAGATTAGGCTCAGTTAAATAGGCACAGAGAAGGCCTTGGATGGTACAGTGCCCCCTCACCTGCACACACCTCTCACTGGTCCGTTCTCCCAGTTGTCTCCCACACTGTCTCAGCCACCATCTTCCCGCAACACCTCCCCGTAGCCAGTACTCTGACTGCTGATTGGTCGTTCCAGGTGACCTAAGGCCCGTTTCCATGCCTCCCGAATATAACTGGATGGCCGAGGCCAAGGATCCCAGCATGGGCAAGAGGGGGAGCCGAGGTACACACACAAACACACCTGCACCCCAGAGAAAAAAGCCGGGTGGTACTGATGTCTTGCTTTGCTCCATTCTCGGCACATCTTCAACTCATCCTCTGGTTATCCATGGTGGTGTGGTTGTGTGTCGATACATACCTTCAGGTTATGTATCAGACAGGGCGACAGGTAAACATAAATGCAAGAGAATTGCATTTATCCAGCTGCTCTGGAAATGACCAGTTCTAACCAGCTTTACTGTTTTTGCAGCAAGACTCGGTCTGTAGCTCAACAAGGTTCTTCCTGTCGCATCAGTATAACCGTGAGGTCCAACTCCACCGTTCAGGTTCTGTCTGCTGTATCTCCTCCGCCTCTGGCCCCTTCCTTTCAGATTTCACATGTTTGATGAGTATAAACACATTACAGATGCTTTTTTTTTTTTTTTCTATCTGAAGCTTAAGTGGACTTAAACATCCCGTGGCTGACAAGATTTAGTGGTGCTGGCTCCCAAATCAGTATAATCGTTACAGACAGATTAGCTGCGTGTCCCCAGCTGTGGATCTACGATGCTATCCTCCTCCTCTGTGGTTTTCCTTCTTCTTCTCTCCACTTTCTGCCCATCCTTTAATGGCTTCCTCCTTCTGCTTTCCTATCATCTCAGATTCAGACAACTCCTTGCTACGTTACCTTAGCGACGACAAGATCCTGGTGATCGAGGAGGAGCCAGAGGTTCCCAGCAGGGAGAGTCGGCGGGATTCCACCAGACGCTCACGACGCAAGAGCCGCAATCCCAGCAGCCCCAGCTTCCCCATCAGCCCCTCCATGCTGTCCTCCACCCTTCGCCTTGACCAGCCGCCTGATGCTTTGCCCGTACGTACAATTCCACCACTGCGATTATTTTTTTAATCTGTTTTACAAAACTGCTCATTATCATCAGTTTATCAAGACACCATTGAGTTACATCATATTTAAATCTTAATTCAACAAATTAATCTTACTTGTGGATACAATTTTTGACACGACTCTTCTTATTTATCTGTGCTGTAGCTCTTTAATTCTGTTCATAAAATACTAAATAGTAATTTACAGTATGTATTAAACATTACAATAAATGAAAGGATTTAACCTAAAATATTGCTTAAATTAAAACATGTAGAAACAACTCAACCTTCATCTTAGACTATCTCGTCTAAAATTTGACCTATCACCCTAACTAGAACAATTTTTTTCAGAGTAGTGACTAAACATGACAGAAATGGGCCTGTCCCTGGAGCCCCATTGCAGCTACATTTCAATTTACATCCCTGGAGGTTTATGCATTATTATCTGACATTCTGTGTGAAACCTTAAGCTCTGGCAAGTCTAGTTTGTTAAGTAAATGTAGGGGAGAAGGTGCATTGTCACCTTTTATTTGAACTGATAACTATGTGTAATTAATGCTTTAAAACGTATTTTTCTGGTATAAATAACGGTGCAAAGATTTCATCCTATTTTCAAAGAGTAAAACAACTGACTGAAATTCCGCCATTTCCATTTTCTAATTTCAGCTTTTCTTGCTGTCAGTGAAGTCAGAATGTCTGCTGTGAATTTATGGCTGGAAATTCACTTTGTTTTCCCATGATGATTATGTCACAAAGCAAACTTGCAAAGTTACCTTCATCCGTCATCTCGCATCGCAAACGAGGCAGAGGAGTGTATTTGTATGCAGGGTGGCCATCTCACGACTCATCCTAACTCTTCCTAATATCCCATCTCCTCAGACCCGCCTGACTCTAAATACCAGTTTATTCTGAACAAACACACACACACACACACACACACACACACACACACACACACACACACACACACACACTCTCTCTCTCTCTCTCTCTTGGTGCACATCCCTGTGAGCAGGTGTATGACTCAGCATCAGCCAGACCAATTACAAGCTTGACTGAGACTGTGCTTAAAACACGGTACATACAAACACACACACAAATTCACACACAAATGCGCACACATCCACAGAATGCTAACCATTTAGCTGATTGGTGTTCCTGCAACCCTCAGACTGTCTCGATTTTGTTTATCTCATGGTGGTGACTCATTTATTTGGTGACACGTGGAAGACACAGCCCTGTGCTAATAAGCATAACCTAGTCTTAATGACCTTGTTTTTCCTCTCACTTATCCTCTCTGTATGTATCTGTTTCTTTTCTATTGATAAACCACGCCATTGTGTATGTATTTCTATTATATTCATGCATGAACAAGTGGAGTGTTTAGAAATTGCCAAAGCTCAAAGTTCGATTAGTTCAATCAACCTGGTAAGCAAACTAGAACGTATAAACTATAAAGACACAATATGGCAAAGAAGACTTAGGAATTCGTTGGGGATTTACTAACAGTTCTCTCCTTTCTTCTCTTAGCGAGGCGCAGACACACTGCGGGCAGACACCACAGACAGGTCAGTCACGTGATCGGCTGAAGGAGCCATACGTCTGTAGCGGCTGCATTGAACCTGGATTTTTTTGCTTGTTCTTCTGCAGGTACTCTGGGTCAGGAAGCTCAGGAGCGGCCTCAATGAGGAAGGTAAGAGCAGACTGCGATCCTGCTGCCATCCTTTTAAACAATGGCTTAAATTGTTTAAATGGCACAAATTTAGACTGCACACATCTGATGTTATATTTAAATGTAACAGGTAAGCGTCATACACTTTAGTCATCAGGCCATTAGTCAGCTGAGCTTACATACAGTAGCTATATTAGGTTTAGAGGGCTCACCTTGATGATTGAAATGGACCTATTTTGCAATTCTTTATGATCTCCAAATCTATTTACATTCCATCTGTTACAGGTTAGATGTATTACGCAGGGAGAGTAGAGGATGTATAAAACACTTCTTGCAAGGCTAATAATGTCATGTTTATATTTGTTAGCACGCAGCAGTGGTGAGAGTGGGTGTGTTTCCATCTCTAATGTTCAGAAAGTCGTGAGATCCACTGTTTCATATGATTAAAAGCAGTAGCATGATGGAGTTCACCGTAGCCCAACCCTGACCTGCAGGTTCAGTCTTTCTGGCAGGCAGCTTTCAGTGCTCCATCAGAGGATTGTAGGTCACTTCCTGGCTGTAGCAGTTTGACTATTTTCGGATCCCTCTGGTCCTGTAATCCTCTCAGCTGTGTGTCTGATGCTCGAAAATAAGCCAGCCATGGAGAACGACCTGCCTGCAACCTCCCCCATGTGCATTAACACTGTCAAAACCTGAACATGGCTTTTACATTTTTGCTGCTAAAATTTTCTTTCCTATCTCTCTCCCTCTCCCTATTTTTTGTCACCTTTAGTCTTTCCATTACACCTCTCTAAGAACAAAAACCAAACGGCGAAGTAAAGGTAGACCTATTTCTTTTCTATATTTGCTGCTCTTGCATGGCATTGCTTCAGTAGGACCAAATGTTTCCATCCTAAAGTGCAGTTCTCTTTCCGTTTTGATGTTGTGTATCAATGCTGTCATCTCTTCTTGTCTCTGCAGGGTCCCTCACCAGCGCCAGTCGCAGGAGAATTTCCTGCAAGGACCTGGGACACGGTGACTGTGAGGGGTGGCTGTGGAAGAAGAAGGACGCTAAAGGCTATTTCACCCAGAAATGGAGGAAATACTGGTTTATCCTCAAAGAATCTTGCCTGTACTGGTACACTAACCAAAATGTAAGAAATCCCATTCCAAGATCTGATTTTTTTATTTTTTTATTTTTTTATTTTTTACATTATATGCGAGACTATTCAATCAATAATAATAAAAAAGGAAATGTATTTAAACTCAGTACAGCATGCAGTATTTCATCTCCATGTGGTTGATAAAATGCATTTCATTCCAACTCAGAAAAAGTTTTCAACTCAGCATCATTCCCCTTAATCTCTCGTTATTTCCCACATTGCTGATCAGGCTTATCGCACCCAGATAAATCTTTTTAAGCTGGAATCTGTGGCTGCTTTCCCAGGCTGGTTTATCTGCAGTGATGTATTTGATACAAGTTTAACTTTCCCGAGAAGAAGAAGAAAGAGAGCAACCATAGATTTAACCTTCTGTGGTCTTTTGACATTTGACGCACAAAAGACTCAAAGTCACCATCATTTTTTTAGTTTTTAGAGTTATCTGTGTTGCTGCCTGTTATTTTTCATCACTTTGTTTCTGTCTCTCTATATAACATCTATATAACATTTGTGAAGACCTCTTTGACCAAACCACCCCCCCACCCCCCCCCCCCCAAACAAAAAACAAAACACATTTCTAGATCCAGTTTGCCTCTATGGATCAGAATTAATCCATTGATACTGAAACTATCATGAAATAGTGAGTTGGAAAGCACAACACATTCTGCTGGACTTGTATAGTTTCAGTGAACTGGTACCACTCTGTCAGAAAGGTTGTTTTCTTTTGCTAATGTTTTGAACACCTTCGGTCTGCCTGTGCCCGCAGGATGAGAAGGCTGAAGGCTTCATCAGCCTCCCAGAGTTCAGAATAGATCGAGCTATAGAGTGCCGGCGGAAATTGTGAGTGTCGCTTCTATGCCTCTGAAATTAATAATCATGCACGTTGGCTCTTGACACACACCGCGAAAACCACTAATGTCGTCTACTTCTTGACTGCAGTGCCTTCAAAGCCTGTCATCCCAAAATCAAGAGCTTCTTCTTTGCCACAGATTGTCTTGAAGAGATGAACAGGTGAGACTGTCTTTTCATTACTGTTTGTGGACAACGGTGGAGAGGCTGGGGACGTCACGTGTACTTTAATGAATATTTAACCGAGTAAACCAAGTTTACACAAGGCGACAGCCCACACAACACTGTTCATGAATAAGACATGAAGCTGTGTTGATGAATGCAGAGTGGTGTGTGTAAATGTGTGTGTGTGTGTGTGTGTGTGTGTGTGTCACGTGTGCACAGCCATATTAGCAGGAGTGCTATCTGATGAAGTCTAATTGCTCACACCTCTCCGTTGGAAATATGGGCAGATGATTGAGGAAATAATTAACCAGCTATGTTTGAGCCAGTAGTGCAGCCATGCTGTGAAATCAGCACATATGAAAAGAGTTGGCATGAGAAAGGTGCCCTTACATAATTTGTAAATAACTATGTTGTGTTTGCATTAAGTATTTTTCAGGTTTTAAGGTGACACATAAACATTGAACATAGTTACAACTCCAAGTCATGCGTACAGAACAGTGGGAAGACCTAAGTCATGAGTATAAGGCTGTATATAAGAGAATGGTAAAGGAGGAGGGGTTGATCAATCAGTAACTTTTCATGCTGCAAATCTGACAGTTCCCTGGACTCTTGGGTTTTTATAGATAAAACAAGAAAACATAAAACAACCTCTTGAAATGAAACTAAAAAGATCCAGTTTCTTAAGGTCAAAAAACACAAGTGTAAACTGCGTTGCAATGTTCATGGTGACAAATGCAGAAAAAAGTGTAGAACACCTAGCTCCAATACATTCTGTTTAACTTAGAAAAAACTTATTCAACAAACAAGACTTTGGATGCGCTAACTGTTTGTAAAGAAGTCCATCCAGTAAGGGCAATAATATCCACACCACAGAGCAGGATGTCAAGGTCAAACAAGAGGCAGAATCTAACCTAAACAGGACAGCATACATGAGGGGGAGGAGAGGGGATGACTCGGGGACAGGTGGGGGACAGAAGCCAGACAGAGCAAGAGACAATCAGAAAACTGACAGAATTACATTAATAACAGGACAGGGAAACTTCAGGAACCCCAGAACAGAACCTTCTGTTTGTTCACACTGTCCTGGCTTTGTTTGGACCTTTTGGAACATTCAGCGTGATTCATTAAAATGCGCAGAGTTCTGGCCTGGCATAAAGAAATAGCCTCAGTCCGAAGTGAAAGTCATACACTCTGGGAGAAAATAAGATATTTTAATTACATTATGAAATCATTGGCAAACTCCTAAATCGCGGTGTGTACCTAAACTGGTTGAATTTATATGTCCTGTATTCTTCTTCTAAGCTGCACTGTGTAGAAGTTGTTAGTGTTTCTCACACGCGTCTGTTTCTCTAATTGCTGACTTATTATCAGCAGAGAGACTCAGAACAGGTGGAGATGGAGACAGATCGAGGGACGGGATAGAGACAGAAAGAAAAAGAACGCCATCTGAGGCGCACTGCTGAGAGAGAACAGGACAGAGGATTGTTGCTTGTTCTGCATCCATCTCTAATTATCCCGGTGCTTTTCTCTCCTCTTCACAGGGATAGAGCCAGTTAGACACACATCAACTGATGAGACATCATTTCAATTATTTAAAGTGAAAAGTTTTTTTCTCAGCACCTTCCATTTCCCCCCATATAACTCATCCTCTCCTCTCCTCTCCTCTCCTCTCCTCTCCTCTCCTCTCCTCTCCTCTCCTCTCCTCTCCTCTTGCTTTTGCTGCTTGCCTCTTGTAGGTGGATGAACCGCCTCGGTCTCGCTGCTATTGGATACACACCTGACGATAAGGTGCCACGCCCCGATGAAGGTGAAATCATTTCTTTGGCCGTGTATGAGCTGCTGGACAGTTTGTCTGTCTTGTCTGACATGTACCTGTTTGTTTGTCTAATCCAGACTACTGGAGCGAGAGCGACCAGGACGACGTTGATGGCTCGATGACGCTCAAACAAGAGGGGCCTTCATCCCTCTGTGATACTTACCACCGCACACCATCAGTAAGCACGCAGCGCGCACACGCACACACACACACACACACACACACAAACGCAGCATCATCTGTTTCTTTTCGATAGAATATTTTATTCATATGTGCATCGCAGTTTTCAGAAGTGTACAGAGACACAGCTCTCAGTATTAATAAAACATCAGAGTGTGAGAGTATCTGGTTCAGCCAGCACCGTCACTCCTCTGTGTTCTGCTGCCAGCTCTCATTTGCACTCAAACCTCTAGGTGGCGATGGTTGCCACTGCTCGTTACATCTCAAAAGGAAAACACTGAAATACACTTTCAGGCCCGGTGAGGTTGGCGCCATGTTTTCCCATTCCTGGAGTTACTCATTCGCCTCATCGCATTACTGTTTCACTCATATTTTGGTCTTTTTCTGCCTTCTTTTGCTCTTCTGTCCTTCTTTCATCTCCCTTTTTTGTCTGCGTCATGACAAATCATTTCCTCCTCCTCCTCGATGTTTCTTTGTATCTGTTCTCGCTTTTATCTCATCACTTCTTTTTCTGCTAACTAACCTCCCATTCACCTCACAAACCCCTCAGACTAACCTCCTTCACAGTTACGACCAGTTGCCCCGCTCATTCAGCTCCATGAGCCTCATGCGCTCCACACCGTCCCCACTTCCTCCACCGATGAGTGCCTCCACCTCCCCCATCCCTCCACAGATGGTGTCTTCCTCCTCCCCTCTCCCTCTCCAGGTCAATTCCTCCAGCCCTTTTCCAGAACCTAAGCACGGGAGACACTTTTCCAGTGAGTCCACGCACTCCCACTCCTCCGCTGAGGACCAACGTGGGGACAGCATAGGCATGGGTACGGGAACAGGCAGCACCAGTACCCACTCATCAGGCTGTCGCTCCTCCCATCGTGAACGTCGCTCCTGGCAGGACCTCATTGAAACTCCCCTAACTAGTGCAGGGCTGCACTTCCTGCAGACAGCGCCTGGAGAGAGTGATTATGGAGGTCTAATGGGGACCATGGCCGGAGATATGGGGCTGTACGGAGGACTAGGCAGACAGGGCATGTCCCCTGAGAGACGCAGGCAGGCCACACTGCCCGTGCGGAGACACCACGCAGCAGAGAGAGACCGGGAGCGAGATGGGCCCTTCCCTCTGGAGAGAGGTCCATACTCATACAGCCACACACACAGGCACTCCCACAAGCAGCGCAGCCAGAGTCTGCCGCGGAACAGAGACCCGGTGCCAGGGAGACTGCTGCATACTTCGGTTCATATGGAGGAGAGAAGTGAGGACGAAGAAGCAGAGGACCAGGCTGCAGATATGCTCCAGGGTGAGGACGGTAAGCAAAGCACACAGGCAGTTGTCTGTGTGGAGACATGAGTGAGAATGTCTTGCTAGTTTGTATGGTTTACAGACAGCAGTGCTGTCATCGGTCACACTGCAAATGTTGCTTATAGATCTTCTTCACTTAACAGGCTTTTGTTTCACTGTGTACTACTTCTTAGAATTTTAACATTCTAAAATGATTACATAAAACCCTAAAATAACCCTGCACATGTTCATTGTTGCAGTAATGGATCTCCCTCTGAGCGATCCTCTCCTGGGGGTCTCCGACCTGCGGGAGTTGAGGGTTGAGAGCAGAGAGAGGAGGATCTCAGATGGACGTGAGAGGAGGGTGTCGGAGAACCGCGAGCTGGAGATGTCCGATGGGCTTGAGCAGCTGTACCGAGCCCTGGAGCAGGCCAACGTGACGGCCCTGGGGGACCCAAAACCTTGTAGCAGGCAGGAGCTTCGACGCTGTTTCACCCAGAGAGCCAGGGACCCTTTACTCAACGACAGGTTGCACCGGGTCCGAGTACTCCGCAGCACTTTGAAGGTTAGTGCAAACCCAGGACTCATACAGAGCAAGTGTGTTAAGATTCTATGTGTAACTCCTTCGTGTGTGTTCGCCCCCCC
>BJFM01002423.1:69420-84407 GCA_016586285.1 Arothron firmamentum
CCCCCCCCCCCCCCCCCCACCCACCGCACCCCAAGGCCAAAGAGTCCGAGCTGGCGATCATCTGTGCCCTCCTGGAAGACCCTGGTCTGTGCTCCCAGACTTTCAGGGAGTGGAAGCAGTGGCACAGCGAACTCTACTCAGACATCTGCCAGCTCAGCCCGGGCACCAACGGCCAGGACGAGCTGTCACCGCTGGGCGCTCCTCTTATGACACACACACACTCCTTCATTGAGACACATGTGTGAGAAAAAGATAACAAGCAATGACAGAAGTGACACACCACACACACACACACACACACACACACGCACGCACACACTCATTTACATTGGCTGAATCATCTCTGATCATGACTCTTAGCACACACGCACGCACACACACACGCAAACACACACACACACACACACACACATACACACACACACACACTGTAAGATGTGTAAATATCATAGAGGAAACAGTCTGAGACCTGCGTGTATGAATTTTTGATAATCTTGAGGACCCCACAGGGTGCCTATTGCATGCCTGAAGAGAAAGCATTAATCTTCCTTTGTCTATGGATCTCAGCATAAACTCCACACGCTTGTCAAGCTAAACTACAGAAAAGGAGACTTTTTAACACATTTGTTAGTTTCATATTCTCTTAGTTTTGCTATTGTTGATTTTAAGGCACAGGGGGAGCCATGTAGCAGCAATACAGAGGAGAAACCTTTTCACCACAGCACTGTACTACTTTTGTACCGATAAACTTTGCACCCAGAGCCACCAGTACTCCCCCTTTTTCCTCTTTTTTTTTTTTGGTTCTCTCATTGCACATGTTGTTGTTTTAAAGGGATCTCACTTCGCAGGGGTCAGTCTTGAGAATGTGTGTGAAAGGTAGCCATCAGTGCATGAGCATTCAATGAGCCGTTGTGGCTCTGTTGCACACTATTTCAAACTGTGAACTTTAAAGGAAAAAAAAAGAAGAGCAGAAGCAAGCTCCTCTGATAAGAGTGCAATTCTGTGATTTCCTCACTCTCTTCTGTCCATTAATCTTTCCCTTTTTTGAACCATTCTTTTCTTTCCTGTCTTTAGTCCTCAGAGACTTGTGCATATGTTTATACCGTTGTGTGTATACTGATGTAAATGTTTGTGTTCCACTACCACTGTGATATGCTTTTAGAGGTAGCGGAGGGAAGACAGAGTGTATGTATTTGCGTGGGTGCAATGCAAAATGACGATGATTATTATTATTTTTCTTAAACAGTGAATGCAAGAACTGGATCTTTTCAAAGGAGTCACTCAATACAAAGAATGCACTTTCTATATCTCTATATCTCATTTGGCTGCATCACAGGGTCTATGTCTCATCAGCCTCTTTACCATTGCTGTTCAAAATATCAGGTAAAAGCATTTGCCGTCTCATTTTCTAAAGATTTGTGTACAGTCGACAAATATATTTAAACATAGAAAAATATATAAATCTATTTACATATTGTGCCATAGATATATAATGTAAAGTATGATGTATTCTATGCCAAGGTTTTGCAGTGTCCCCTTCTTCACTCTGTAGATGCAGGGTGTTCAGCAGTTGAACGGCGAGGAGGCAACAGTTTCCATCACAGCCACCAGTTCTGCTGGTGCTGCACGAGGAAAGGCCTGAGACTGATTTAATCAGACAGGGTAAACTTTTGTGGATCCCTTTTGTTCTTTATTGGCTACTTTTGATCTCCCTCTAATGATTGCAGCATCAATTGGATTTGTAGCGCATGATACATGCAAAAGCACTGTTGAAGAATGGCCGTTTCGTTTTTGGTGTCTCTATATTTGATGTGTTCCTATATAATTAGATAGCTTTTGAAGACACAAACTGTACAACAATTGAGGGATGCAACTTTAAAAAAAAAAAAAAACTTCTGTTTTCCTTTTCTTGTCTTTCAATCAGTCCACTGCAGATTATTTGCTTTTCCAGCATGCAACCAGGGCGTTTAAATTTGATTCTATAGAAAGGTGCGCATCCAAATGCTTCAGGAATCTTACCTGAGAGGCAAGTTTGTTTGTTTATTTTTAAAAGAAAAGCTTTTTCAAAGTTATTGTGGGTGGTGTGGGCAGTCAGAGACCTCTGTAATGTCTATGAAAATGAAATTTCCTCTGCAATATCAGGCCAAGGACTCAACAGTGCCCCCAGTGTTGAAGACATGTGTAGCACCTGCTGCATCCAGCACTAACTGTACTTATATTTTACTGTATTTCTTTACATGTAGATTCAGGTTTGTTCACCACTTTTCACTGTTGTGAAATCTAAAACTAACTTCCGGAGATATAGTTTGTGTCTTTTTTTTTATCGTTAATTTGAGAGTAACACAAAGAAATTATATGATGCAAGCACTTTGTGCCTCCCAACACTCTCTTGGCAACAGTGACTAATCCTGATCATGCTACACACACAGCTGCAGAAAATTCACAGTTTTTGTCTGCAGACCTCTACCTTTTTCACATGTAATTTTGGTCTTTGTTTTCCAGCTGCTGCTCCACGTGAGCAGGGTGTGACATACTGCACATGGAGTGTAAGTTTTGATTTGGAGGCACAGACTGTATTATCCCTCCCAGATCTTAGCGTGTAGACCTGCAGAAACAGGCCGAAAAGGGAGATTTCCACTGTGTGTTCTTTCAGGGGTGTACACCTCATGGTACATTGCACAGGTGTGTAAGATGTAAGTTGCACTGCGACATTAAAAAAGGAACATATTGCTCTTTTTCAAGGATAATATTAGCTTACTGTTACTCTGTACATTAAACTGACTAAAGATATTGAAAAGGAAAGAAAATCACATTTATTCTTCTTAAAGTAGCCTTTTTTTTGGTTTCATATGCAGTATATGAATATATATTACAAAACATACAGATTGAAAACTTAAGTTGTTAAACTTTGACTTCAATAAACTGAATCCTCTGCACTACAATCCAATCTGTCTTTGTCTCTATCATCTCACTCCTGCTCTGCATGGTCAGGTATAGTGCAGTGATCAGCAATGTAGAGGGTTTAAAGGAATGAAGCCAAGACTGCTCAATGTGTGGCTCCTGTGCGTCTGACAAAGTTCCTTGGACGGTTTGTGTGGTCGTCCATTACTCACTGGACTTTATTTGCCCCCAATACCACAGTCTTAATCAAATTAAGTAATTTTTTATTTACTTAAAAATAACGTAAAATCACCACTTTCATTTGTGTTGCATGAGTTTCACAAAAAGCGACATATAGATCTGTGACATAAAGAAATGCCTTCTGCAAGTGTTCAACATGATTTTACGTCAGACGATTGCCGGTACCACGTTTGTCCGTTAGGTGGCGGTAGTAGACCATAGTTCGCCTCCACTCAAAGGCCATAGAAGAAGCGTGTGCACTGTCATGGCGGCCAAGGTGAATACTTGACTTTTCTTCATCAGCTCGTTTTTTTTCTATATCTGAATTAGATATGTACAAAAAATATACGTGGGTGTATAGCGTTACCGTCAATCTTCTTTGAACCGTTAATCTAAATGCTGTCACTCAGCAAAGATTCACCGCTATGTCGCGTGGAAATACCTGAAAGATTGGCTGACTGAGTCACCGATTCCATACAGTTGTTTTGTTCCATACAGTTTCTTGATTAAACAGCATACTGTGTGTTAGATTTTATTCTCCTCAGTGTCGTTTATCATTCATCTATAATAAACAAATATAACATTGCAGTAGCCTACGCTACAGTGTACCTGCATTTCACTTGTTTTTACTGTAGTACTTTTAGGATTTAGGGGTTTTTGCGTCTCATTTGCGTGAAATGAATGTCTGTAACTAGTCATATTATACATGATAAAGGTGTGAAATGTGACTTTCAGCTCCAAATGTACCTTACGCAACAGACAACACAGTTGTACAAACACATACTTTCTTTAACGAGAAATAATTACTAAAGAACTTTTCCCATTAAATTTCTATCTGTTTCCACCACTTCAAAGAGTAACTTTTCTTTTTGTGAATTTCTCTTGGAGATTAATAAAGTATCTATCTAATCTAATTTAATCTAATCTCTTAGGGGTTATATTTCCATTGTCAGTCTTTTGACATTAAAGCTGTATGTTGTGTGTTTTAATTCTTCAGGTGGCAGTAGTGGCCGTCCCAGCAGTGCTGGGCATCGCTTCCATCCGCATTTATAAGGTGAAAGAAAAGCCCACCGATGGATTGCTTCCTCGAGAAAGGGTATGTTGCCCAAATATGCCAACAGGTCTGTTACTACAGAACTCACTGCCACAAATGAAATTGTTCGAGATCATATTTACATTGGGATTATGCCTCTTTTGCCAGTTGAACATCTACACCCCACTGCCCCAGTCTGCCCAAGCTCAGGGTGTTCCAGAACGGCCTGGTATTATCCAGAGTGGCATAACTACAGCCAGAGAGAGCATCCAGCCATTTGTCCAGGCTAGCAAGGTACTTACTTTTAACTTTATCAATCTGTGTTAATGCCCCATAGTCAGTCAGTTTTGACAGATAAAATCTGCAGAACTGTCACACATTGGCCCTTTATGAACTGTACTTACGGCAGAAAACTGTGTGCACGGCCATTTTCACGCAAGACTCAGCATTTATCAATCTGGAGCCGCTCAAATCTCATGTCAGGTGTGACATTGTGTACACAAGTTAGAGTCGGTGTAGATTCGTGGTGCGGCACAGCAAAATCTTAGAAAATGTAAAAATAATGATTAAACAAACCTCAAACTGGTCATCAAGCACAAGTGTTTTGCATTCACCTGATAAAATATAACTGTTTTTTTTCCTAAGAAATTCATGTTTGGTTTGGTTTTTGCCGTAATTATTTCTGTTTTTCTCACTTAATTTCTTTCTTTTTGTTTTTTAAGCAATCCTGTCCTTTTTGTCAAAGTACATGTTTTCTGTTTTTTCATGGTCATCAACAGGACATCTAATAACTGGTGAAGCTCCCACAGAGCAGCAGCGTCATTTCAACAGTGCACGCACACGCGAGGGCAGCCACACGTGTGCTTGTCCATGGGCACTGCTCCCGCCACTGTCAGTGTTCTCCAGACAGCGTTTTTCTGGGCTCCTTTAACACCAGTTTTCATGCTTCCAAACACCGCGTCCTTGTTTAACCTCCATCTCAGACTCGAGGGAAAAAACTTCCAGATCGAAAAGGTTTTGTTTATTTCTCAGGGTTTCTCCTCTCAACGTTTGACTTCAGTGGGCGAACATGTTAATGAGGATCGGTTTCAGCCACTGCATTTATCAAGACCCGCTGAGTTGTATGTTGAGATTGGCCATTTACAAAATTTTCAGGAATCTTTTCAGGAGTCTTTTTGTGCCACGACCCCTGCACGCAGATCTGCGCACGTTTCTATGCACAATTGATAAATGAGGGCCATTGTATCCAACCCCAACACCTATACGCTGCTTAAACAACTGCTAAAACAGCTATGCCAGGGCCTTAACGTGCACGTAGGTGCTGGTGCTCCAACCCTGATTTGTTTTCCTGTCGTATGTGGTTACCGTGCTGTACAATCCTCTGTGGTGCAAAATCGCAGCTGCAGAGAACTTTTGCACTACAGCTAAAAGTTCAAGGGTGCAACAGGAAGCCGTTGTACTTGCATGTCACACGCTGCAGAGAGATGTGACAGTTTGGCAATGTTGAAAGATGAGCGAGGGAGACTTCACACTTACATGTGTCTAGTTATATCTGAAGATTATTGTAGTCTTGTTGGTGTGTTGGAGCTTTACTTTAGACCATTTTCTCTCTCGTTGGCAGGATACTTATTCATCTGTGAAAACTGGAAGTGTTAAACTATATCACACACTAGAAGGTGAGTCAGTAGAGTGAGCTTGAAGGTGTCATACAGTCATAACCTGATATTAACATGTCAACCTGAATTTGAAATGAGCCCCCTACTTTCCTGATCTTGTGATTTATATACCCCAAACCCAATATACAATCAAAATCCAGTACTTATGCTGTTAATGTTATTATTGAAAATAATGTGAGCAGAATAATGAGAGCCAAAAGGAAGATATAAACTTTTCTGTTTGTAATTTATTTAATATTCATATATTTGCTTTTGTGGTTACCAGATGTGTACTATTACTTGAAAGATCCTCCTCCAGAGTTTCTGCCCAGATTTGGTACCATCACCATGGCTGGACTTCTTGGGATGTTCTTGGCACGGAAAGGTACCCTGACCCAGCAGTATTAACACTTATTCCATTATTACTTAATGTCAGTCATTTTTAGATCATCTAATAAAATGAAATGTGAGAAGTCTCTGAAATCATAGAATTTGCCATGTTTGTAATTGGCCTATATTCATCTTTGTGCCTTGATGCTAGGCTCCCGTTTCAAGAGAACAGTTGTTCCACTGGGCCTGATGAGTGCAGCCGCCTCAGTATGTTACCCGGCCCAGGCTGTGGCTGTGGTAAAGGTAATACTGTCTTTGAACAACACCATCCACTCACAGGTAAATTACCATTGTCTTTCCTCCCTAGGTGACAGGAAAAAAGGTGTATGCTGCAGGACAGTGGAGCGGTGCTGCTGTGTCCTCGCTCTTCGTCTCAAAGCCTCAGGAGGTCGTTGCCAAACATCCTACCTCTCCACAGCCACAGGTTATCATCAATATCCCTTTTTTAAGTAATCACTTTGTCATGGAATGTTGTTACTGCTTGACTCGTTGCTTTGATGCCTCTTGACTGCTAAAGTTTATGACTTTTTTTCATCAAAAAGTCTCCTTTGTGTCATACAGTATATCATGCTGTTTGCAGCGAAGAAACAACCAGCCAGTTAAGTAGGTACACTGTGGTGTTATATGACTAAATCACAAATGTCAGTTAAAAAAAACAAGTGCTGCGTGAGAAACTTCTCTTCCTACAGAAGGATTTTCCCACTAAACACTTCTGTCACGTCGTACTGGCTGTTGCTCAGTATGTAGTTTCCTGTGCCTGACCTTTGGCTTCTTGTGATGATTGTCAGGTTACATTTGTCATGCACTATACTTTAAGTATAAAAATTTGTTTAGTATTTTATTTTGTGATACTAAGATAAAAGTTTTAACGTTAATTTCAGCAGCTACTGAATTTGTATAATTTGATGTAATGGAATGCCACTATACATGGATTTCATCATTTTATTTTAACAAATAAATGCACATCTCGACTTAAATCTTTTCATTAGGCAGAAGAATTGCCAATCGTAGAGTCTGCAGGATCACAGGACACCTCAGAGGTCCAGTCCACCAAAGACAAGTCAAGCGAAAGCCCTACCGTCCCACAGACCGAGGCAGCAACACCCGAGTCTGCTCCTGTCTCAAATCAGCCTGTCAGCGCAGTCATATCAGAAGAGGGTTCGCCAGTAACACTAGCAGAAATACCCCCCAGCCAGACCGCTGCAGACACAGGTATGACAAATCACCCCTGTTGTTCCAGTCAGTCAAAGGTTTCTACTCATGTCCACCTGTTTCCTCTCTGACCTTCAGGCGCCTCCGGTGAGGAGCCGTCAGAAACAAAACAGATGTCTTCTATACATGACTATACAGAGGCTGCCATGGCAGAGGCTGCTCCAGCTGAGCTCGCTTCGCTGGATTCTGAGCCATCGGGTAATAGGAATCAATTTGGTGGCAAATTCTGAAACTGGAAGATAATTCCGTTAAAGCTGAAAAAGACCAATAAGTGTTGGGAATAAGTGAAAGCTGATGGCTGAGAGTTCTCAATAAAATGGATTTGGTCTCCTTGGTGTTCCCTGGGTTCAGCTTGTGTTGTTTTCTCCTCAGTGCCTGTAGTTGTAGCTGGCCGACCACATGACGCCGCTGCAGAAGAGACGGCAGCAGAACACAAAGGTACAGACCCACACCAGACACACTCGGGTTTTTGTGTGACTTCAGTGCTCCAGAGGAGTTTATATACTGTGATTAGGATTAAAACTAGTAAAAACCCTTAACATTTCGACATCCATCAGTGATAACATTACATCACATTTCCAGCTTACTGAATGACAAAGTCAGGTTTCATATTTCTTTGTTGTGGTCATGGGGACCCTCTGAGCTGTAGGTTTAAGTTTTCAGACAGTCGCTGTGCGATTTCATGTGTTTAATGGCTGTTGTGGAGGTGGGGGGAGCTCTATTAACTAACTTAGTAAAGTTTTTAATGAACCTTTCTCAGCTTTGGCATGGGTCTGGACTCAGAAAGAGAGTTTTAAGAGAAGGAGGAAGAAAATGAAGCAGTTTTGAGATTTTCTGAGCCCTGTGTTGTAATGCAGAGCCCTACATTAAAATGAACAAAAGAAAAAAATGAATAAACTTTGCATTTCTCTTGTTGTCCAGCAGATGGCTCTGGTTTCAAGGCAGACCCTGCACTAATGGACTTTGGCCAGTCCAGTCCAGAGGATGAAGACCTGTACAGCACTCGTAGCTGAGCTACCGTATTTAGAGGAAGAGCATTCCCACACTGCCATCTAGCTCCAGAAGGAAAAAAAAAAAAACTTGAATCAGTGTAAATATCTGTTTCATACATGGGCAGAAGTAGGAATCCTTTTAGCAACCTTTCCGTTCTTGTCTGCGCAGCCCACAGCATTTTACTTCCTACGGCAAGTTCCAAGAACGGTTGGTTCTGCTGCATATCTGCAGTGCCGTGAAGTCAGCCGAGCTGCTTAAGTAGAAATCTGGAAAAACAAAAACACACCCACGGGTATTTACCGCCTTTAAGCCACAGATGGCTGATTGTGAAATTTTCTGCATATGTATGCGTCACTTAACAGTGACTGGCCTCTCTTTTTAATGAAAGCATGGGGCTTTAATCTATTATTATTCACCACATCACTTTGGTAAGTTCCAAATTTCCCACACATGCTGGTGACGTTTGCAGGACCGTCGGTTTCCCTTTGTTCCATCGCACTGGGGCGTTCAGTTGCTCAGAAGCATAAATAAATGTATATTTTCACAGCTTCAGGTTTCCTGTTTAACACTCGCTCTAATGCCAAATCTGTTTTCTCATCGAAAACATCTGGTACAACTACGCATTCCTTCCCAAAATACATTTAAAAAAGACGCAAGAAGCTCTTAAATCATCATTTGAGCCATTATAGGGGTTTTTGGCTTCTCAAAAACAACTCGATGCCAGACTGAAGATTCTCAGAATTAATCAATCTGTCAGTTCAAAACAGCTCTGTAAGGTTTAATGCCAGAAATATAGTCACAATATTATATATGTAACTGTCATTCTTTTTATTTCCTAATGAAAATGTCAAAAGAAAAACTTGGAAACGCCAACTGAGGCACGCACACAGCACAGACACTTTGTTGCCAGGTATATTCATATCTGAACATCTCTGCTCGAGCCAACAGTTTCTCAATTCTCAGGAAATGTCTCATAAAAATACTACAAACTGCTTCCATAGTCAATAAAGTATCATTAGCCAAAGATAGGGGAAGTATGGGTCTGTCTGTTGTTACAGCCGGTTTCCTTCAACACAAAAACACTTTCAGAGTCAGATGTCAGTCACAGCTGGGAAGGCTAGGGACACTTAAAAGCATTTTTAATGCCACGTTTTTGCTTATTGTGTAATGGTGCTGTTTGAGCAGAACAGCCGAGCTGTCCTTTGACATCTTTATAGCCTCTTTATTGCCCCTCTGAGGAAACTGCATGAGGCTGGCCAGGGCCGTGACCCCTGGGACTGTTTGTATGTGCCTGCGCACATACGGCAGATCGATTGCGTGTCGATAGGCTCTCATCCTTCTCTGCTGTTACACAGGGAGAAGAAACACATGTGCGACCTTCCTGTGGTGCCGGAGGCACGGTTTTTGCTCCAGCGGGTGAAGATCTTGTGGGCAGTTTGCCATTCTGCCTCTTTCTGACAAGAAGTGGGAAATTTCTCTGAGGCAACCTGTAATCATTATCAACCAACAAGGTCCACATGGAACATATTGATTCAGTTGAGAAGAGCACAAAGTGCTGGACATCTTTACAACCCCTGTTTCCTCCCACAATTTAGCACTATGGGCCAATGCTGCTGGGTCCCTCGCTCCCCCGCCTCCACAACAAAATAGTCCAACACTAAGTATAGCTTCATGTCACCCCTCTCTGGGGTCCCCTGCACATATGGGGCCTCCCTAATCTCCCCGTCCCACACTGTGATGATCTGAGAACTTCAGTTTGACTGGACTCTGTTGTGTCCGACCAGAACTCTCCCAGATTTTGTCCTGAGCAGCAGAGAGGAAGTGGGGTTCCCGGCCCTGACCTCTTACCTTTTACCCCCAGGAAGCTGATTTTCCACAGACGACCCTGCATGGTTCATGGTTTTTCTCTTTTTTTTTTTGCCTGTTATCTTCCCAGGGTCTGGCCACCGAGGGAGACCCTCGTCCTTCAAATAAACACGTCGCACATTAATCAGCATCACAGTATAAACATAATTATATAAGCAAGTTTGTGAACACAGCTTATGTTTACTTGTTCACATCTTCCTCAGCCTCCTCGTTAGATCAAATCAAGCGGTGGCAGCTCAAGCAAATCTCGACTGAGAAAAAGCGTCAGAAAAATAATTGGACGGGAGCTTTATTTAGTTTAAGTTGGGTTTCATGTTGAAGGTCTGATGCCTCCCGGTTCATCGCCCTTATCTGCCTTCACAGCCTGCTTGTAATTAATTCCTGTGTTTACCTCACATTCTCTATGCACTCCCACACAATTTCAAACTGTTAATCAGCCATTTTCTTCCCTTTTCAACCCCCATCTAAAAAAAATAAATGAATAAAAAATCCTGACAGTTTGAATCTAACAGTGTAAGCTGATGTGTTTCTTCAGCACTTACCAGGAAAAGACAAATGTGCGCTGAGACAATTCCATCGATTGCGCAAAGATTCAGTCCGACCTTTCTAATGCTCAGTAAAAGAATTTGAAGCAATCTGATAAAATAAATGACAGGAATCCTGACTGAGAGGTAGTTAGCCCCCTTTTGGTCATGTGGTCTAACAATGCCACGTCAATATTTAACGTGATGTTGTAGCCTTGTTTGCATTTTGCTCCCACACAAACAAGTGCTTCAAGACACTTCTGCCACCTTCAGCCAGTCTGCCATCGAGCTACACCCTTCACCTTCTACCATCATTATTCACCAGAACTGACACGTGGTAAGACTAAGAGAGAATCAAGCCGTGATAACTCTTGAAGACAACGTTCTTAAAAACAGTAAGGCAAGTTGGCCATCTTCGTCTATCATCAGTCATCTATCATCAATCTTTTCTCATCAATCATCTATCATCTTCATCAATCATTTTCATCTACCCTCATCCTCATGTCGGCCATGTTCAACCACTTCCACTACATCCTCACAGCTTAGCTGGAGACATGTTAGCATGACAAACTTGCTTTTACAGACTAATTTGACAATTTAATTTAATTGCATTTAAGTATTAATTAACGCAACTCAACTTAATTGCATTTAATGACTAATCAACACAACTCAACTTGAAAAATGATAAATCAGCTCTTCACGTTCACCACCACCATCTTTCCTTCATCTCTACTCTCTTCCTGTCTTCATGGGTACATAATAGGCTTTACCGTATCGATAACCTAATTTTTACCTTTTCAGTATCCAGCCTTCTATAGTAATGCTGCCAAATTTAAAATTCAACATCTATTAATTCCTATTTAATCAGATATGTTGCCAACAAACATTGTAAAACATTAGAGTATGACAAATTATTAACTTAAAAAAAATACCCTCCTATCAGATGAAAGGAATTTAATCAAATTAAGAGGAGCAATAGCTTTTGAAACCAATGCTGCTGCTGTCTGCCTGTGTGTATCAGAGGCTTATTTTTGTTAATTTCTTTGTCATAGAATGATGATAGAGTCTTTCAAACTAATCATTATTGTATACTTTGGACCACAAGAAAAATAAGACCCCAAGACTTGGTCCCTCATTTCTCCTGATTGTGCTCACCCAGTTGACACGTATACCTTTATCCTCTGGGAATTCGTGGAAGCTCAAATGAGGGGATTTCCTTTTGCTGTTGTGGCAACAAGGGACATGGCACTGGGCTTGTGACATACTGTTGTGAGAAAGAAAAAGAGCAAGAATATTATATCTGCATGGTAATGTTAACTTTGATATAAAACTGTGAGTCTATATTGGTATAAAAAGGAAATACAAAAAGAACCCTACATGTGGTATTGTTATACACAGCTAGGTATTAGCCTAGCTTTGTTATTGCCCACTTAGAAACTGCACATCCACAACAACACACAATATAAAACCCAATGGTCCTAGTAGTTTAAATTTTAGCTTTCATTAGATTACATGTGCTTTAGCCAAGAGTTAGAGTTATGGTGAGTGATTATGCATTGATATAAAAAGGAAATGCATAACAAAGGGATGCTAGTTACACACAGGGAGGCCGCTGGCACCGTTAGTATTGCCTAACTTCCATTCCCAAATAATCTAGACATTTTCATAATAGTAAAATCCAAAATACATATTATATTAGCAAGACAACCTATTTCGACATGCCTAATAATATTAATCACTATACCTTTCGAAATTTAACGTCGTTTAACTGAAAATCCTGGAGATCACTCAATGGAGTTAAAAGTAGTGTCCCCTGCCATCGATAAACCCGGAAAAGGAGATAACGTCACGTGAATTCCACTTCCACCGCTCAGACCCGGAAGCACTCTGCTTTAAAAATCTAAAGTAATCGCGAGATCTCGCAAAGCCTTTGCGCAATAACTTTTTTGCGAGATCTCGCAGAAGTCCTTTTTCCCCCACATCCGACCCATTTTTCCCCCAATGACCTTTCGGGGGTTCCTTAATATAAGGATGAACTGCCTCTCGTTAGTGAGAGTAAATGATATTACAATACTCTAGGAGTGGTTAGCTTGAGGCAGATAAACGTAGGTTTAAAAAGTGTGCCCCCCCCCGAAAAAAAATCCAGTGCCCCCCTATATTTGTTTCCGCAGACCGCACCGTCTCCTTGTATCACGCATGAATAATCTATTCCTGAGATAAAGTCACAGTATTAAAAATGGATTTTAAAATGGGCATTGGCTCACATTTAAATTTTAATGTTAAAAAGAGACAGGAAGGAAGAACATCGATAAGCTCCGCAAATAGGCTGCATAATTCACTGCTGCAAGAAAGAAAGCAGCTCAGAAATGCAGAAACATTGCTCTCCTTTTTTTTTGTAAATATCGTCATATTTATTTTGGCTGAACTGACACAATCCATGTTGAGTTGTAATGCTTTGACTGAAGGGCCCCTAGACTCTTTCGTGCGCATGTGAAAACACCTCCCCGAGGAAAAACACGAAATTCTGAGATCTATGTTTGAAAAGAAAAACTATGAGCCGTTCTATTTACATTTTCAACATCTCGTCCATCCTCCACTTCTCATATCTTACATATCTTACAGCAGAGCGGCTCTTCGTTTGCAATGAAAACGCGCCGCTTCCCGTCTGGACTCTGTGCGTCACGCTCGCAGTTTCCCACTGACACATTCTGTTGGATCCTGGTTGTTGCGCTGTGGAGCAGAGCCTGCACACCTGTGTGAAAACAGGTGTAAACAGCAGTAAGGACGGTATGTTGATGCTAAAGCGCGCGCGCATGCACACACACACACACACACACACACACACACACACACACACACACACACACACACACACACACACACACACACACACACACACACTGTGTGGGGGGACCGTTGATCAAAAGGAGCAGTGATGTAATCAGTCTCAGCGTTGTGCGCATCCCTCATTAACTTTCACCAGAGGCTTTAATGAAAAACCACTGAAGGAAATCTCCGCTTTCTCTCCTCTTTTGCCCTCCTCTATTTCACCATTGCTTCTTCTCATCTTCTCATTCCCTCCCTGAAGTGTCTGCCTTTTCTCCTCCTCATTCGTCTTCCACGCTGCCCCCCCACCCCATGCCCTAGTGGCTGCCTTGACTTCCTCTGAGACAGAGTAAATATTTCCCATGGCTTATCTGACCACAAAGCAGCACCAGTATGACACAAAGCACGAGGCTGGCTTAATTAACGCTCAGCCTGTGATCAGAGGTCACGGCAGAGACATCTTAACCACTCTGGTGTCATTTAAAATAAGGCATGTGTGTGTGTGTGTGTGTGTGTGTGTGTGTGTGTGTGCGTGCGTGCGTGCATGCGTGCGTGCGTGTGTGTGTGCGCGCGTGTGTGTGAGACCACATCTTGACTTGATTTTGGCCTTTTCTGTTGGAGAAGATACAATTCAAAACAGAGGGCAAGTTTCTATCCCTTCCTCACTTTCCTCCCTTCGTCTCTGCCTGCTGGCTCCTCTCCAGGTATGGTCCAGCCTCCTGGTAATGATGGAGGTGTGACATGCAGGCTGCGCCCCTCTTGTGCAACCTCTGAGAGGCTTGCTGGGGCTTTAAGACCCCTACAACCCCATCTGGTTTCTCAGAACTTCCAGGCAGTTTGTATCACATTGTGCTCTCTCTCTCTCTCTCTCTCTCTCTCTCTCTCTCTCTCTCTCTCTCTCTCTCTCTCTCCCTCCCTCTCTCTCTCTCACATAAACACACACACACACACACACACCCGGAAGCATGAAGTGGACTTCAGTGCACGGATGTGTGGCTCTTTCTTCTAGACGGACCACCAAGCAAATGTAAGGACATGGACTTTAGCCCAAAAAAGTGTTGAAACTGCTGAACGTCTTCAACTGGACACTGGAAGACATTTCAATCAAGAGAAAGTCGCTGGTAAGTCTAATGATTGAAAAAATATTGTTGTCCTAGTTCTAAATATTTAAAAATGAGGTTATTACAAACATCTTTAATTCGTATTTATTACCCTTCAACTTCAAGGATGATGTCATGAACTGCTGCTGTGATTGGTTCTCACTTCTACAGCCAGAGAACAGCTGAATATGACTGCAGCTGAAATCTAAAAAGCACCTTTTCTCAATTAAAAGTGGTTTCAATTCTCCGTCGTCTCCCCCCCCCCCCC
>BJFM01002423.1:84422-111304 GCA_016586285.1 Arothron firmamentum
CCCCCCCCCCCCCCCCAGGTGACCTTGAAAATACAAAAAGAAAGGAAGTCAAACTGCACCGAGCTCCAATAATGGCATTTCCAAGCGAGCCTTCCTTTTTCAACTGCACTCCTTCCCCGGCAGAGGTTGACGTGAACAGTTCTGCTGTGCCGCCTGCTCTCCCCTGCTCTGACTGGCTGCCTCTGTCGATGACCACGGCCGTCCCCGCCATCTTCAGCGTTATCTGTGTACTGGGCTCCATAGCCAACTCCCTGGCAGTGTGTGTGCTGGGCCACGCCAGTGCTTCAAGGATCACCGTGGCCAACACGTTCATGCTGAACCTGTGTGTGTCCGATCTGCTCTTCCTGCTCTCGCTCCCACTCTGGGCGGTCTACTACTCCCTGGGCTACAGCTGGCCCTTCGGCCGCCTCACCTGCAAACTCTGTGGAGCTCTCCTGAACTTCAACCTCTACGCCTCCATCTTCTTCATCACAAGCATGAGCGTGGACCGCTACCTGGCCATCGTGCATCCCCTTCGCTCCCAGAATTCCCGGAACCCCAGACGTGCCCGCTTTGTGTGCATTCTTGTGTGGGTCCTGGCGTGTGCTTGCTCCTCCCCCAGCTTGTATCTCAGAGACACTTACCACATTGAGCACCTTGGCGTGGAGGCCTGTGCTATCATATATCCTAACCATACCTGGTATATGACCCTGGTCCTGATGAAGATTATCTTGGCCTTCCTGCTGCCGCTGATCATCATCTCGTGCTGCTACTGCGCCATCGGCAGACACTTGATGGCTGACAAAGGGCTGGAAATGATGCGGAACCAGTGGCACCCTCAGAACAAGGCCCCCTATAAATCTCTGGAGGGTAAATCAGCGCGACCATCAGCCACATGTGTGAATCCCAGAGCCAGCTCGAGCAAAAGCCTGGAAGGCCGGAGGCTGGAGAGGGTCCTGTGGACCGTCGCTGCTGTCGTGGTGGCTTTCTTCCTCTGCTGGTTCCCATTCCACTGTGTGACCTTCTTGGACCTGCTGAGGAGCGAAGGCTGGCTGGACAGCTGCTGGGTTAACTGGACCATCAGGAACCTGACTCCTCTCACCCTCTCCCTGGGCTTCTCCAACTCCGCCATCAACCCTATGCTCTACTGCTTCGTCGGAAACCATTTCCGCGGTCGTCTGGGGGGCCTCTGCAAGAGCTTTTGCGCTTGCCTGAAGGCCCCTGGGGAAGATCACAGCCAGAAGAGGGGTTCCTTCAGCACCAGGCTGAGCTCTTTCTCTCAAAAACTTAGCGACCTGAAAGACCTGGCGATTATGGAGTCCTCTGCTCATGCTTAGCCCAATTTTAGACCTCCATCTCCCTCCACTGGGCTCCCAACCCAAATCATCATGATACCAGTATAAAGTAACTCCTCAGCTCCCATTAGCCTAGAAGTGCACGACAGCTGTCACCATAAGTCAGTCAAAATAAACTCACTGCCCCTCAACAAAGGCAGAACATCAACCCTGGACTTAAATCCAGCAGACGGACACACATCTAAAATGAAAGATAACATAGCTGTACGGAAACATCTGGTTGATTGACTATAGGTCTTTCTGCTCACGTCAACTGTCCTCAAACAGTTGACTGCATAGTCCCGAAAGAGCAAAAATGAAAACTCACTTGTTACCTATTCTCCATTACAGTGAAGAAGACGTGGGACAGGTTTTAACCCTGTCCGAGTCCGAATTTACAACACGGTATAAACAAAACCATTAGACCTGCAGAAACAGAAGACGCTTCTTCAAATGGACGATAAGAGCAGAGCAAAGAAGATGTGTCAAGCACAACGTGCATCAGTGCTCGCTGATACATTGCACGGCTGCTGCTTCCATGAAGTCGCTCTGCAAGAATCCTCACGAATCCTCACGAATCCTGCACTCCAACATGGCTTTGGATAAGATGACTGTGTTTTGTGGACTCCTGAAGCAACCATCAAGATAGTGGATGAGTAGATAATAATCAAATTTTCATTTGGGTGAAGTGTTCCTATAAACATGACATATTAATCAATGATTTTGCTTTAAAGTACCTAATGTTATGCCAACTATATTCTGTATAAAACAAAAAACAAAAATCCTCCAACCCAATAAACTATGAATTTCTATCTAAATTAAGATAACAATATAATATGGAGCAATACTGGTTTCTCACATTGCATGGTGTGCTTTGTAACAAGTGTGTATTAATCTTCGTAAAATGGAATTTCCTTGCAGTTCTCAGACATGATAAGAAATAAAGAGCACACAGTTTTCCTGAAAATGCAGTCTCACTGTTTAATAAAGTCACAGAGAACAAGGGCCGCAGTTCTGCACCAGTGTTGGGAACTGGCTGCTTAATTCTCATCAAAGTCTACATCTGCAGAGGTTTTGTCCAGCTGGTGGGCTTTCTAGTGGTTACTGTGAGCTTCCCCTGTGGCAGAACAAGCATCTTTGCCCTGACAGATAGACCTGCTTCCCTCTTTCTCCCGTAGCAGAACACCTCTCATATCAGTTCCAGATGTGGTTATCTTTCATTAATGTTCTTATAATGCATTCCAGTCCAGCTAGATGTGTAGGTCGATTGAGCCGATAGCCAGTGATGTAGCTCTGTATGCTATTTGTGTCCAGTATAGATCCACTGCATGCTGTATTGACCGTGGTCTGCTTGTCAGTGGAATCAGAGCCGGCAGAGGATCTTGCAGGAGGATCCTGCACTTTATTTTATTCAGAAAGTTGTTGTACTTGTTTTAGAGTCGAATTTCTTCCAAAAAAAAGTTAATTTTTTTTCCCCAAGAGAGGAACGGAAAACACTGTCACGAAATAATATCGTTTCCCGACAGTTCGTTCATGCAGAAGTCGGCGTTCCTGCCACTGGATGGCGCTAAAGAGCTACAGGAGCGCTGGAGAACGCAGCAGCAGCAGCCGCAGCACATCGAGCCCGGGGCCCCGAGGTCCCATCGCTCCTGAGCTTTAGGAGCTGAGGGACAGACGGACCCGACACAGACTGATGGCTCCTGCGGGCAACAATTCTGAATGTAGAAAAGCTGGAAAAAATGAATTAACTCCACCGGCGTTGAAGCGTGTTTTGGGACACCTTTATTTAAATAAAGTGAAGATTATGATGAGGAGGTGAGCGCGTCACCGACTCAGGTAAAACACGTCAGTGAGAACCAAGGAGGAAGAGTCGGGGAAGAGGAAGAGGTACTGACACACACAGCCCGTGACAGAAACCGAACCGTCATAAAACATCCTGTTACATCATGATGTTATCTCTCTATCTCTGTCGTTTATCTTTTTCTTTTTTTTAAACCCATTTCCTTGTTTTTTTGGACCATACGTTGCCTGCAGAGTGCCTGCTGTGTCAGAGCCACATTTATTTTATTAAAACACATTTTAGTACAAAGCAGACAGCTGGAGAGATTTCAGTATTTTTTGAATTAAAAACAAACAAACGATGAATCAATCAACAGAGTTTATAAAACTGGTTTACTCGGATTTTTTAGTACAACATATTGTTGAACTATTTTAAATAAGTTATTTTAAATGGTACACTGCAGAGTTTGTGACTTTATTTACTTTCTTGGTGGGAATAAACCTGACATCAAAATTCATGGAAAGTGTGGTGGTGAAAGTCCTATGTAAGCAAATTTCTCTTAATAAGAAACTAAGCAAGGCCTCCTGACAGTTGAGACGGAAATGGTTTCACACTGCACAAGCAAAATTTATTTTCTTTTTTTAAAAAAAAGATGATTTTTGCTTCATTTTTTACATGCCATTCTCTTGCGCTTTCTATTGTTGTGGAAATATTCAGTTGAAATCGTTGAAGTTATTTCCTGTCGAAAAAAAAATGGTCATTTCCTGAACCCTACGCAAAACAAGCATTTTGGCACGCATGAGCGAGTGTGTGCACGCATCAAGCAGCAAAGTTCGACAGCAGCCACGAGGTTGGATGGTGGAGAGATAGAGAGAGAGATGCTGCCAGACTGAGTGAAAGAAGCAAAGGAGAGCTGTCCGGCAAGACCTCAGGAGCCCTCAGCTGCTTCCCGTGACTCTGAGGACGTTCTTGCAGTCGACCTCTGAAAGTGAGGAAAGGAGTTGACATCTGGGTGCACAAGCCAAAGCTGGAGAGGGAGGATGGAAAACCTGTCTGTGTACCACGGGCCCATAGGCAAAGAAGAGGGGGAGCGGCGGCTGGGCCAGGACGGCAGGGATGGATGCTACCTGGTCCGCAACAGTGATTCGGTGCCGGGCGTCTACTGTCTGTGTGTGCTGTAAGTCTGAACCCAGAGCGTGTGACACACGTTCTCACATTAGAGCTATAAAAACACAAATTTACGCAGTTTTTCCTGCCGGCTGTAGAATTAGGCGGATAGCGAATGTGACACAGCAACAAGGTGAAACGTGGCTCCGTCTTATGAGGCCGAGTGTTGGCAGCATCAGTGCTGCGTGTTCTAATGAGCCACAGAATGTGCTGCTTTACGCAGCCCTGCAACCGATGGTTCCTGACTGTCTCGCTGTGAAGGACCCCTGACCCATGCTATGTCACTTTGTGTGCAGGTGCCATGGATACGTCTACACCTACAGACTGTACAAAGATCACGGTGGATCATGGGCTGCAGATGTGAGTCGTTTTATTGTATTTTCTTTCGCCGGTGTCAGGCCGTCCCGCAAACTAAGGCTCTTGCTTCACCCCGTGGAAATCACAGAGCGCAGGCCCACAGTCACATGTGCCGTGTTAGGAGAAATGGCTGTCCAAAGACGGGAAAACGAGTATTTTGTTTGACAGCAGGTCTGATGGGAGAGGTGATGCAATTGAATACTAAGGACTGGCAAATGTCCAGAGATGTGAACACACAGAGACATCTGACAGCCGAGCATGCTGCTGTTGTCAGCTCGCATTTTTACCATCTCTTTTATCCGCGAGGTTTCCGACATTCAAAGACATTTCATCGTGCGCGCAGCGGTGCGCGTTTCATTGGTCATCAGTTATTATCAGTCATTTTAACGATCAGTCCTGAGATAATGCTGAGGGAGGGGAAAAAAAGTGCACTTCTGCAGGGGTCTCTGGCTTTTAATGAATCTTTTCATTATATAATCCGGAATAAAATATCACCACTTTCGTACTCTATGATTGATCACATGGTAGGTAAACAAATTGATTCCTTTAAAAGTGGTCCTATTGGATAAAACACAAATCTTTTGAAAGTTTAATGGGTCTTATTGTAAGATGATAAATGTTGACCTGGCAGCTGTACAGGCAAAGTGGATGAAATGAGAATGAATGCCAAACACACAGAGAACCAGTAAAACCAAACAACAAGAGCTTGTTCTAGAAGAGTCCATGTGATGATGATGATGACAATGATGATGATGATGATGATGATGACGCAGTACTGAAGAAACTGATTCGTCCTCCCCTGTCCTCGTCTTTCAGACCACTCCTGGCGTGCAGAAACGGTCTTTCCGTCACATCAGGAACTTAATAGCAGCTTTCCAGAAGCCCGGACAAGGACTGGCCATGCCTCTGCTCTACCCGGTCACTGCGCAGAGACGCGCCAGGATAGACAGATAGACAGACAGACTAAGAGGTTTATGAGCCCTCGGGAACACACCCTCATTCACGCCTGACCTCATTAATAATGTATTGTTCTTGTTGCAAAATGCCTGTTGTTATAATTTGCGTGCAGCGTATGAACAAAGTGTTATTTTACTCCCACTTTCTCAGTGACAAAAACCACAGATTCAGCTTCTGGCAGATTCTTTGAGCTCAGCGTCCATCCAGGGTTTTGTTTCTCTCCGCAGCAGAGAAAGTGTCCACTCTTTACTCAGAGATGTGGCGTGAAATATTCAAGTGCTGAAACATTAATATCCATTACTGCATATATCAGTGCATTGGTTGACAACCAATATTGTTCTCTGTTTCCTTAATTCAATTTCTGTTGTGTGAAATTCAAAGTAAAATAAATGATGCTGGTGAAAAACAGACTCCCTTAGATGAGGTCACAAACATGTGGTGGCTCACAACCGGATCCTTCGTCTGACGGAAAATCCAGGGCAAAAAAATGTAAATTGACATATTGAAGTGCTGAATTCCATGGGAAAAATGCTGACTGCTTGAGAGGGGGGCAAAAATCTGTCATTCATTTGATTGACATTACTGGGGTCTGATGGAAAAAATGAGCTGAGAGAGGGAGGGGGAGGGAGAGAGAGAGAGAGAGAGAGAGACAGAGAGAGAGACAGAGAGAGAGAGAGAGCATTTATTCAAGCAACACAATCATTTGGTGCAGCGGTCTCCTAGCAACCATACCCTTCATCTTTACACCGCTGAGATGGGTTGGACAGTATCTTGCAGAGCATATGGTTTAGAAGGAAAAGAACATGGCTGCCGATCAGCGGACCGTTAGTCGGGAACGTATATCACCTGCCTGCTACTGGAACATATGCACAGCGTGGCTCTGTCTTCTCCAGCCTGGGAGTGAGACACAAACAATTAATGGTGGGCAGATGGTGGAGAGATGTGGGAGGATGGTGGGCGAGCTGCTGGGATTAGCCGTGGCGAGATTACACCCCCCCCCCCACACACACACACACACCCACAGCCTTCATTACTTTTCTTTTTAACTTTTTTGGGGGGGAGAGACACAAACTTGGAAGTGGTTAAGATGTGTTCTGATTGGCATTTCTTAATGAGACCAGACGAGCTGCTGCGACGGGCACAGCCGAGTCCAGGTCCTGCCCCCTTTTCCTCACCACCCACTCACTGAGCCTCAGCTGTCACCGTTCTTTTTCCCCTTCCTCTGTGGTCCCCCCCCTTTCCTTCTTCCTCATCCCCACGTCTTCTAACAGACGTGGGCTCCTCGTGCATATCTCAGCTTGAGCCATAATGGTGGGTGATAATGACAGCACAGACTCGAGAGTCAGAGAACTCCACGCTCTGAGAACAAAGAGTACACAACAAATGCGGCAGGAACGGCACACAGAGGACTTTGGCGAGACGGAGAAAGAGAGAGAAATGATAACTAACGCCAATTAAATCCCAGGGAGCGATCTGGTTATTCACACATAATAACTTTAATCAGCATTGTAACCCAATAAAGTTAGATTTTTCATCGAGAATATTTACTATAACCATGTATAATTCTTTGCAAAAAAAAAAATGTAACTGTTCCCTATCGATTAACAATACTGACACTTACTTATGAACAACAGAAGTTCCAGTTGAGCACTTTTTTTTTTCAGTGTGAAAGCACTGGCTATGTACATTCTTGATTTAAGTATACACACGCATACAAACTACTTGTTGATCACACCAGAGGTGGAAAACCAGGAGAGGCTTCCTTCCATAAAGGGGAGTGTCAGAGTAGACAAGGCCTCTCTTACACAATATGTAAACCATAGAACATCCGAGGTAAACCATGAAGGAACTCAAACAGCGAGTCTTGATTCGAGTCATGGAGATTTTTCACTGAAGTCTTAACCTCTACAGTTCGATGAATCCTAGTCCAGGCGCCATGAGAAACGAAGAAATGACGGGTCGAGTCTGCTAGGTCGGTCAGTCCGTCAGTCTGGATACAAAAAGCGAAGCCACAGCCAAACTACACACTGCTTGTGCCACTGTTAGAAATCGGAAATAACAGACAATAATAATAAAATACCATCATTTTGTCACATTTAAAGGCATTTGGAAATATTTTCCTCCAATCTTGCTCTTGGTCTTTGTCTGTCAGTGTCTTCTCTCTCTTTTTTTCGATAGAAACAGTAGAACAAATCAGAGTAGAGTAGAAACAGGCAGTCTTTGGTGGGGTGGGGGGCTGCCCAAGTGTCTCTGTTACCTGCCCCCCACCTCGCTTAGTGTCATAAAGTGAATGTTGGCGGAGCTGTCGCACAGCTCTGGCTGCTTCTCTATAGGCAGGGAGTAGTAGCCGTCGTAACCCTGAACACGTCCTTCGGACAGTAGCTGCTGCTTCTCCGCCTCGCTCCACGCCCTGCTCCCCACATCCCCTAACTCCACCCTCTTTCTCTCCTTCTCCCATGCTCCCTCCACTGCCCTTTTCCTCGCCTCTTCCCTCACGCGCGCCTTCTCCTCTTCCTCGCTCCCGCCGTAACGCACGCACAAGCACAGCGCCCCCTGCTGCAAGGTGATATCAGCGAAACGTCGAGTCCTTCCGCTCACCACGGCGCTCATCTGGGACACGCTCACATTCACCCCGCCCTCCAGGACTCGCCCGCCGACCCCTAAGCCCAGGGCAAGGTCTTCCTCAATTGGCCGGGACTGGAGGAAGTGGTGCGTGTCACATCCGTGCACAGTGAAGCTCAGGCCGCTCAGGTGGAGAGCACCATTCAAAATGGCCGCCACGCGACGGCTGTCCTCGCTGGCCACACCGATGACCTCAGCGCTGATATGACCACGGGAAACAGCAAACCGGATGCTCGGGCCAAGGAGAGACGGTCGGGAGCCGAAAGCGGGAGGTCGCGGCGGCCTGTGGTTGGTGGACCCTACCGGCTGGGAGACCAGAGGCAACCTCTCCAGAGAGATGAAGCTTCTTAATTGCCGCCGCAGCTCACACTGGATCCCCAAAACCACCTGAGAATGAGGAAAAGTAAATGAGATTTACAGGGAGGTTTGAGAACATGGAGCCTTTTGATGGCAAAAGCAAAGCAAAAGCAAATCACCTCGGCCAAGGGAGGAGGTTGAGACAGCTGGTGTCTGTTTGTTTGACTTTTAGCAAAGTAACTTGAAAAGCTATGAACAGCTTTTAATGAAATTTTTTTGGAAATGTTGATAATGTTCCAAGCAACAGATGACTGAATTTTGGTGATGTTCCGGATTCCGCAGTGATCATCCAAAGATTATATGCTGAGATCAAAGGCCAAGGGGCTTTGATCAAAAAACACTCTACAATTTTATGTACGCTTGTGCTACTTCTGCTTATTATATTTCAGGTGTAGGTCACAATGTGTGGGCAAATGAGCTGCCTGACAGAGGTCTGAGCTCTCCAAGTGCTTTTCTAGTTATAAATGAGCTGGTTTTATTTCAGCACATCAAAAATTCGCCCAATAGTAAAACTTACTCTGCGTTTGAATCTGGAGATCGTGATAAAGACTCCATTAGTGCAACTTTCTGTGCTGTTGATTTTAATGTTGTCAGTTGTATTTACATATTTTGGATCGGTGTTGCAGAAATCTTGCGTCAGAGCAGTAGGAGCCAGCAACTGCATCAGTCTGTAATCGTCTGTTCGGTGTTCACATGTGTCACTTAGCAGCTTTGAAAGCAAAGCAAAAACAAGCCTGCAGCCGCAGCCGCTATTACTTACAGCCCATTACCGATATGACTCTGCAGTTTTAGTATGATGACATTATCATTTCTATGGTTTTTGGCCAAAATTAAAACGAGCTAATGTTTGACTTTCAAAGTAATTACAGTTTTCTGATTAAATATGTATACGGCAATTAGAAAGTGGTGTTATAAAAACCAACTCGAAGAAACTCACCTTGCTGGAGTCCCAGTTCTGTGTCTGAGTCTTCATTAGTTCATATGTTTGTTCCAGTCTACTCACTTCAGGCTTTGAGAAGCCTGGGACAACGTTATGAAGCTGAAAGCCAAACAGCTGCAACCAGCTACCAATATCTGCACACACCAAGAAAACAGAAGCAGAACGTGTGAATAGAATGTGTATGTGTGGAGCAAACACAATCATAAAGCCAAGAAAACAACACCCTGTACAGGAAATCACAATATGAGCAAAATCTGTGGTCGGAATGGTAAGACTACTGTTTTCCTCACAAACAGACTGTCTGCAAGAAGCAATCCTGCTGCAGAAAAACATGACAAGCCAAATCAATGTTCCATTAGGCAGAAGGACATATGCCTCCTGTTGACACTGCGTGTTCCTTCTCCTCCTCTTTTCCATTTCTCTCCCTTGCTTGAGTTTTTGTTTTGCCTCTCGGGGGAACAGTATGTTTCTGACAGACAGAGGGGAAAAAACATAACTGTCTAAAAAAAAATAGAAAAACAACCCCTGCTGATCAGAGCTATAACTGTCCTATCTGTAGCTGGTACACCGTCTGTCATGTCATTGCTCGCCGCTACACATCTCACCTGTGGTTAGCTTTAAGGCCGATTCATTCTTTTTTTTATGACAGATCCTACCTCTGCAGAAAAATGCAGCAGGACGCACTGTGGTGTTAAATACCTTTATCTGCGTGGAGGCTGTAATGAGCTGTTTCGTGCACAACAGTTTTAGCAACTAACCACAATATTGAGGTTATTCTGTAATGTCTCTGTGACTATACATTATTGCTGCTTATCCTGTTGATTTCACCTGTGGTAAATTGCGTCACTTCCTCGACTCTCCCAGACGGGCAGTTATTTTTGAAGGCATACAGGTTAAACGGTTTTGGCTCCTTGCTCAGCTCCCCCCACAGTTCGTGATTTGGTGAAGTCCATCGGCCAGCCAGCGTATCGTAATCGCGCCTCCCGAGATGGACCAGCCGTGTGCTGGGATCGTACAAGCCGCCGTGGAAGCCGATGACAAGCTGGAAATCAAGGTTGGTGTCCTGGTAGACTTCTCCATATGGGGTGTAGAAGATCTCCTTAACCAGTCGGCCTTTGCTGGAGAAGACCGCCCTTGGGCTCCCAACACTGTCACAGGCGACGTAGTATTCCTCACCACTGCTGAGCTCCATGGCGATGAGCTGGCCCTGCAGGTCGTAGTACAGCGAGGTGATCAGATTGCTGCTGTGGTTGTACAAGTGGCTAACCCTGGTGGGCTGGGACAGATCGGCGTAGAAGAACTGCAGCTGCTCGCCCTGGCTGCTCTTGGTGGCCACTCGCCGACCCAGTCCGTCGTAACGATACCACACGCTGTGCTTGGTCATTCTGTTATACACGCGGGTCAGCAGACCGTTGGAGTTGTATTCGAACAAGTCGTTGGCTCGCTGGCGGAGGAATCCGTCCTCGTCCACGACGTACTGTAACTCGCCGAGGTGTGTGATGCGGTCTCTCTGGTCATAGCGCAGCGGAGTGAGTCTGGAATCAAACATGCAGTGATGCACGCTTATCATATTTACCATGTTTAATCCAATCACATCTGGTAAGTATACCCAAATGGCGGTGGCGTACCTGGCACTGGTCCCAAGACTGAGTAGGTTAATGTTCCCGTTGAGGTCGTAGCTGTAACGCCACTGAGGCCTCTCGTTCACTGACGCGCTCTGGAGCTGGCTGTCTGCGTCGTACTCGTAGGTGTAGCGCGTCACATTGCTGTCCACGCCCACCCTGATGTCGCAGGTGGTTGTGCGCCCCGCGTTGTCGTACTGGACGGTCATCCAAAAGGCGATGGACTTGAGGATTTCGTACTGGACCTCCACCACTTGGCCGTAGGAGTTAAACACCTTTGTGTGCTTCATCAGATGTGTGGTGATCACCTAGAAACGAATCAAAATGAGATAAACCAGTCACAAACCAACCGCTGATCAGTTTACGAGACTTACCTGGTTCAGGTCGTAAAAGATGACGCTGAATTTGCCAAACTGCTCAACCCGCCCTGACACGTCAACGTATCGATAGAGATCAATAGGAAGGGGGGTCTCATTGATGACTGCCTGCATGCTTGTCACTTTGAAGTTGTTGTAGCTGTAGTCAAACCTGGCAGTGACCAAACCTTCTTCGCTGAAACGGAAGATTTGCCGACTGGTGAGCGGACCTACGGCCAGAACACAACACTTTGGTGAGGAGTATGCATAGGTTTCAAATCCACACACTGCTCTGTTTATGTGCGTGTGCCCGTGTGTGTGTGTGTGTGTGTGTGTGTGTGTGTGTAGCATGAACAGGATGGCACAGCATTGTGACAAACAGCCTTCACACCTGGGTGAGGCGTTGTCTGCACAAGCCTGCCTAATTAAATCATATCAAAGACTGCTTCACCATCATCAACACAGACACACGCATTTGTAAGCCGCTCAATCTTAACTATCCCCACACCTCTATGGCATTTTCCACTGGTGACCTTTAATATGGAGGATAATGAAATCTAAAGACAATAACCATGATAAGCCAATGTGCTCCTTAATGTCAGTACATCAGCTTTAACAACACAATTCATCACCTCTGTAGCTTCTACTACAACCTCTCTTTAAGAAAAAAAAAGAGAGTCTGCTAATGAAACGCCATTATGTTGCTATTTGAGACGACTCTGATTGCAGTTAAAATGACTTAATGGCAAGCATCGGAGGCTTTGGAGAGCTGGATCAGCATTACATCTATTTTTATTTTCTATGGAATGTTGACTTTAATCTGCGCTAATGGGAAAAGGGCAGAAGTGCTGAGAGATGTGGAAGCTTTTCCGCAGCCCCAGGGAGCTCTCAGTCTGTTCGTCTCGCTTCTCTCAGTCTCTTCCCAAAGCTGTCATCTTCTCCTCTCTTTTTCCTCACATACACCTAACTGTCTATAGCTATAACTCACTTTCTCCCTCTTTTTGTATAAAACTCTTCCTGGTTTAATCTAAAGAGGAGATTATCAATACCTTTCCTCTCTCAATGACACCATTTTGTTCTACAGTGATGAGATCAGTTAAACACACACGCGTACATGCACGCACTCATGCACGTGCGCACACACACAGGGGATTAGAGACATGACATAAAATAATTTGGAGGACAGCAGAGATAAGAACTCTGGCTCTGACTTTACTCGGTAACTTTAGGGAATTGATGGATTCGGAAAAGTGTCTGTTGCCAAAGCTGAAGGGGCCCACTGCTGGGAATTTTTGTGTTTCGAGCAAATTGTGAAACCAAAAGTGAAAAAATGACAATGCTTGTAGTTGGGGGGGTTAGATTAGCGGGCTTGGTTTAGGCTTAGAAAAGATCGAAAGTTACTCCACCCCATGTCAACTTTGGCTGTATTTATTGCACTTTTGCTTTTTACTGTGCTTTTTTTTTGCTTTATTATATTTTGCCTTTTCTTTTTGTGCTGGTATATTCTGAAGAAAGTTACAAGTTACAAGCCTGGAAGTGGAGGTTTTGGAGATATAACGAACTCGGAGCCTGTAGTGGGTGGTCTTCTCAGCTGTGGTAAACCACAGCCAATTTCAGCTTTTGTCTCAGATGAAGCGGCAGCACGACGGACCGAAACCTGACTGCAGAGTTTAACCCTGATGAGAAAACTGACTAAAGCTGACAGACTGCTCAGTGTCATCACTGCCAAGGAGCTTTTAGTCATCAAGTCGTTTGATGTTTTGATTTTAAAAATCACACCTGCAAAGATCCATCTTTGTACATCACACAGACATGTATTAAATGTGCTTGCATGAGTAGTTATTACAGTTAATATGATGTTTTTAATAATATGTTTAAAGGCACCTGTTTGTCTGTATCGTATGGAGCTACTGAAGCCATTGTGGGTGAGGTGAATGGTTTTCACAGTGCCAGAGGCGTCGTCGTAAGTGAAGGTCACCAGAGTGGAGTCGTAAACCACCTCTGAAAGCCGTGCCGCTGGCGTGTACCTTAACACAGAAATACACAACAGGCAAAAAGTTTGTACGGACAGACTGATGAATAACGTATGATTAGGACATACAACAGTAACCTGCTGTTTAAATAAAACAGTTTCAGTTTCACTTTATTTATATAGCGCCTTTTACAATAAAATTGTCTCTAGGAGCTTTACAGAGGCAGATGCCCAGAGCCTGAACCCCCAGGTAAGCACAGTGGTGAGGAAAAACTCCCTTTTAACAGGAAGAAACCTTGAGCAGGACCAGGTTTACAAAGAGGAACCATCCTGCTGAAACTCGGCTGGGAAAGGAGGAGAAGAAGAGGGAGACAGGACCGAGAGAATAAAGAGAGAGAGAACCAAATATACAAACACAGCAAACATAATATACATAATGCATAGGCAGGTTTTTCTAAAAAGGGAACCGCATAGGCAGATGCTGAGAGAGAGAGGGAGGGAGGGAGAGAGAGAGAAAGAGAGAATGGGGAGAGAGAGAGACACAAATAGCGAGGAAGACTGGACACACAGTGATAATCCCAGTGAGAAGAAGAGCAGGCAGTGCATTCAGCAGTGCATTAGAATATGTAAACATGCTATATCACATTAATAATAGAAAGCTCCCGCTTGCCATTAAGGAAGAAGTTGCATCATCATTTAACATTTCATCTTAACCAGAGCAGCTGCTGTGCCAGTGATGGCCTTTTAAATCATGAAATGGGGCCGTTTGATATTCTGTAGCATCTCTATCAAGCCAGGGAGGATCAAAACTGTTAAATGCCAGACCACTGCTTGGACCAATCATCCGACTTTCATCAAAATCAAACCCGTAGTGTCTGACATAGTAATAAACGTTTGACCTTCAATCAGTCTCCTTATTAGTCCAAACAGAGTCATTTGCAAGGGGAGCCGGTTGTGTGTGAAGCACATTCTGCGTGAGTGGGACATAAAGCTTTAATGGAGCTTTTACAGTTCTGCATCAGTCTTAAATTATGGCCCATACGTTCAGCCAATCCCTATTTTGTTTTCTAGGCCTGAACATGTTGCCAAGAAATACAACAGCTCCCAGTTTCATCTAAACCAAACCAGTCAACATCTGCTCTGTGTCGCACCTGTAAATGACGCTGCGTCCTGTTCCCAGGTACTGAGTCTTCAACAGCCGGCCGTCCAGGGTGAAATCTTGCACAAAGGACGCCTGGCTGTCAGGAGGAGTGTGTATGTTCCTGTAGTAACCAATCGACAGCAGTGACTGGAGGGTGTGCTTCACCATGCTGGGCATCGTGACGGCAACCAGACGGTCCGTTTGGTCGTATTCAAAGACATAGCGCCGCTGGCTGTGCAGTAGGAGCATAATAGACTGCAGGAAAACAGAAAGATGCACATGTGCCAAAATATTCCCATTTTTTTCTTCATTTAGTTTGAATGAGTTTTCTCACTTCATTTCAATTGAAATTCACTCTTTAGAACATTTACACCCACGAAGCACCTTAGTTTCAGCCTGAACACAAATATGCACATATGTATTTTTAAAAAGACTAAAGAAAAACAATTACTGTGATTCTGTTTGCAGTTTAACGTCTTTTTCAGCTTCATGGAGCTCTTCTGACAAATATAATAGCTGTAAAACAACAAAGATGCTTTTCTGTTGAACTCAAAGGTAAAATATTAACATATTAATATTATATGAAGGTCTTATTAATTACCAGATGGTTATGTAATATAAGCTCATTTACGCTCTAATTCTGTAAAGGGCCAAAAGCAGACATTGAATACATTTCAGGCTGAATACATCATTGTATTAGATTTTTTTTATTTATTAGATTCAAGGACGATATTACAGCTTCTGGTAAAGTTCCTCTTTGTCACACATGAAGAGTGTCTTTGATATGTTCTAATTATAACAACTGCAGGTGCTTTCCAATGCAAAACAAGTGTTGGCTGTAATAAATAAAATTAAATAATGAGAACAAAATGTTTTTACTGCACTAGAGATACTTGAAACTTATGCAAACACAAGCAATGTCTTGTCTGCTTTTACTGCTCTCATACCTAAAGCTCTGCAGCTTTAAGGGAAAAATGAATGTAAAAATAATGGTCTGTATAAAGTGTAGCCTCAGACAGATATATTATTCTTTCTATAAAAGGTTTCCATTGTTAAATAACATGAACCAAACACTGTCTGGCTCCAAGGCTGTGAAAAACAGGGAGGTATTGTTACTGAGAGGTGTAGGTAATGCTAATGTTTGTTTTCAGGTGCTTAAATTTCTCACTTTCTTTTCAAACTTGCTTTAGTTTGGATTTTACACAGCTGTAACAGCTTTAAGGTCACAGACAAAGGACGGCGAATGGATCAGATTTCCTCTAAAAAACAAGTGAAGCCACAGCCGTCAACCTGACACAAAAAGACACAACTGCGTCCCCTTGGACCAAACGTTCTCTTACTCTGTCTGCATACGTGTAGCTCCAGATCTTGCCGTTGACCCAGGCTCGGGACACCACCTTGTCGTTTTCGTACTCCAGTCGCTCAGACCAGTCCCCGCGGTTAATGGCTGACAACAGGCCTCCATCGGAGTAGCTAATGTTGACCTCGGTGTACTTGCTGCTGGGAGACCATACCACGGGCCGGCCCAGCGAATCATACTGGATGTGGAGGGTGAACTTGCGGTGGTCGTCGTAGATTTTCCCGACTCTGGTGCTTTGATCGAAGTCTATGGACAGCAGGTTCCTGTTATGTGCCTGGAAGCATAATAAGTAAAAACTAAATTAAAACTTTAGAATTCTATTGATTTATAATCACATCTCAACAAGGCATTCTAGCTGAAATGAAACAGCAATTCTCAGCACAGATTTAATTTGACTGTTGAAATTAAATGTGAGGTTTAGAGTAAACTGGTCCTGCATAGTAACAAAAAATTGAATTGGAGAGTGTGAAAAAACTCCATTCTGAAAGTTTTTGATATTTGACACACATCAGATTAAATGTTCCCTTTTCTGTTTGATGGAATATTTTGCTGGTGTCGCGGACTTGCTGTACCAAGGAAAAGATAGGAGGAGTTGCAGTTGGTGTGTGGTTTGTGAAGAGTAAAATTAACCAGGTCAGAGTCATACCCCTCGGTTTAAGAACGCGTCTAAAGCGTTTAGATGGTTGCGTAACACCTTTAAAATGGGTCCATAGTTATAACTGCTAATCGACTGCACTCCTTTGCTGTGGCTTAGGTGATGAAGTGACACGCATTCATTTGTTTCCATAGGGCCTCTCTGCTGCTGAGAGGTACTATGGAAACATCTGCATGTGTGATAACACATGCTAGTGTTACGTGGTAACTACTGTTCCATAGTACCAAGTGTTACGTAGCTATGCAAATGGAACATCTGAACTCGGTGTTTTAGTTCATAATCAGGCGTAATCAAGGCGGATCTTGTGTTTTTTACCCTGAGCCTTCTTTCATAAGTGCTGTAGTTTGTCTTGCTCTGCTCCTTCCTCTGCCTCCACTCGATCAGGCTGGGGGCATGGTCGCCGGGAAGGCTGATGTTACAGCGGCTGGCGGTGGGGCTGACTCCTCCTCCGAAGCCTCCTAGAAGGAGGGGCTCGGTGCTGAGCGACAGCTCCATCCCGCTCGCCAGCGTCACGAGAAAAGAGCCATCAGCGCTGACTCTGTATGTACTCTGAGCATGGTCTGTTTGTGGTGGGGTGTTCAGACACATACAAAGTTGTCACACAAATATGTTGCAGAAAACCACACGTGCACATGAGAATGCATCAACATTCAAAAAAGTGTGAAAAGCATTAGTTGATGTTTGTCAAAACACCATCTAGAGAAAAATCAATGAGAGAGCAGCAGACTACATGAATGCGACAAATCTAGCTTTTTGTTTGCACGCTTTTGTTCGGAGGAAGCACTTTTCCCTCCCGTGCTCGTTCTTTTAATGGGCTCTGCAACATTAGCACAGTACTCTCTGCCCCATTGTATCCTCAGGAAGGTCATACTGAGAGAGGGTGATAAGAAAAGGAAGAGCTAGAAAAGGAGGACAAGAGCACATGCTGCTCTCCATCTCTCTTCGCTAAACTGGATGGTTTTCTAACTGGCGCACTCTTGGTACGTCGCCTGCTTTTTTCACGACAACTCATAATCACGGAAATATGTGCACAATACTCGTGCACATGTAAAGTTTTTAATTTTCTTTTTAATATGTAAAGCACTTTGCGCTGCATTTTATGTATAAAAAGTACTATATAAATAAAGTTTGATTGATTGATTGAAATACAAAAACAACCATTAAACGAAATTTTAATCATAAAACTGGTAATTGCAAACACCATAAAACCCTGATTCACGTTTGCCTCAGAGGCAGAGTAATGGAGAGGGTGGTGGAGGTCATTTCTCCTCCTCGCTGGCAGCTCTGTCAGACTGTAGTGTTGTGCGAGTCTATAGGCGCATTAGTGTATTTGTGTGTCGGTGCAGCTTTAGTCTCCCCGCAGTCCTGCCATTATGACAACTGCTAGACAGCAATTAAAGCGATGACATGAGAGAAAACTGCTCCTACGAGTGGCTGCAACGCACTCGTTTTCTCCTCTTCTCTGCAGTAGTCTTTTCCATCTCCTCTTCCTTCTGTTGTTTCTAACATCTCCCCATGTCATCTGGCGCTGCTGCATTTTTGTATATAAATAAAAATAGCACTGTATTTAAGACTACCCGTTAGTCTAGACCACAGTGAATCATTCATGGACACAGATAAATCGCTATCTGCGAAATTCTGCACGTGTGTGAGCTGTGGCTGGTGAAGAAGGGCAAACATAGGCCAGTGTGTCTGACCTGACCAGGACGGGGGCGGGGTTAATGCCATTTGCTTGTCCAGAAGGATTCAAATCAGAATAACTTAGGTGGGTATACATCTGTGCATGCTGCCAGAGCAATAGGCCCCTCACGTGAAATATAAATGCATTGCAATGTGCATGTGCAACACTTGATATAAGTTAAACTCTTGTGGGTTTCACCTTTCCTACACAACATCTTACCACAGCGTCTCACCTTGTCTGAATGTGTAGATGGTGTCCCCGGCAGACAGGTTCGTGCTTGTGACAAAGTTTTCACGCGTGGACGCCTCTACCTCCACTCGAGACCAGCGCTCTAGGTTGCTGTGGAAACCGCTCACCTCTCCGGTGGGGAGGGTGATATTGGTCACACGGCCTTCGTTGCTGTACCTGGAGAACAGTTACAAATGCAGTGATATACGCCACAAGCACAACTGTGGAGGATGTTTTTGGACAAATTAATGCAATAGGAATGTAACCTCCTGCCTACACATCTGCTTTCTTTTCTTACTACCCCCCCCGTTAACATGTCAACTATGATTCATACATGTAATTATCCAGCTGTGAAAGACTCACAATGGTGGCAAATAACTCAGACAGATTTCCTGCATGTGTATTGCATAAAGCTTGTGAGATTGTAAATGTTTGTCATTAAAGTGTTTTCTTACAGTCCCTTAGAGCAAAGTTTCAACAGTTAAAAATGAGTTTTCAGTTGGTTACAGAGCAGTGGTTACCACCAGAGGGCACTCTCACTTCACAACACACCACACCACAATCAGAAACTGTGGATCTATATACATTCGTGCAAATTTGCAATCCACTCTTTGAGTGCATAAAGTCAGCAATCAATCAGTCAATCAATCAATCAATCAGATTTTAAAGTTAAAAAGTAAAATTAAACTATGGCAATTACAAAGATGAAACAAAGGGGGGAAAAAAAGATAAACAAAGTTATAGAAACACTAATAAAAAGGAAAACCATAAAAGACTGACTTGGACTTACTCATATACAGTGGTCCAACTGTTATCATCACTCTTGGTTGCTAGGAGACCCGTGTTACCGTGGTAAGTAATGTGAGCCATGTCATGGCCTTGGGCTGATACTTTTCTCAGTGTTCCACTGTTGCTAAGAGACAGCCAGTACACCTGTCCACCAGGTAACGCAAGCCAGAGGGGCACTCCGTGAGCGTCTCTCCTCACCTGGAGCCCGCGACCATCGCGGCTCAACAGTCCAGACAGTTGTCCGTCTGCACCATAAGAGAAGTTGTACAGGTAATGACCCGTGACCATGTGTTTGGTGTGCATGTGGGAGCCGTTCTGTGAAGGAAAGATAAGGTTATCAGTTTTGACATGAAGCAAGCATCTGTGTCCTACACACACTTTCTAAAATAAAGTTTCTATAATTTTTCAAAAGACAATAAACAACATTTGCAAAATTACTATTAATAGTACTATATATAGAATTGTGTGTTTAAATTCCATCCTTGTGTTCTACCGACTTATCTTCGGCTCTGTGTACCTGGCTGAACAGATAGAGCTCCTGGTCCAGTGGGGAACTAATCTCCACTAGTCCGGTTGGGTTAGCCTGAGGCTGGTTGGGGCTGACAGCTCTGATCCGGATGTTGCCCAAATCAGCAATATACAGAGTGCCATTGGGGGCCACAGCGAGGGCAGAGGGGGCTTTGAGACGAGCATCCCGAGCATAGCCTCCATCTCCTGATAAAAGAAACAAGAAGATGAACTTCAGTGAGAGCCCTTTATCAACACAAGGGCACAAGTGAAGGGGCCAGAAGTCACAAACACAATGAGTGTTAGGAATAATTCATGTCAGGAGGAGAGAATTATCCGGATTTGCAAAATGTGGAGCACTCAGGTGTTTATCAGTTCAACTCAGGACTCTGGCTCGTTGGGATACTGTGGCGTCCCAAAGGAACCGGCTCAACCACCTTGATAATGACCTCAGCATTATCATACGGTGGTGCAAGTGTGGGTGACTGAATGCATTTCTGATGTCTTTGGTAACTCAGCAGGATAACAGGCGGGTGAAGCTCTTTAGATGCAGTCAGCAGTAGGCCCAGGGCCCCTGATGGGTTCACGCAGGCGGCAGCAACGTGGTGGTTTATCTCCCAACAGCATGTGCGTTGTGTGCCTGTGGACGTGTTTTAGGCATGTTCGCTTGCATTTGCCAAAGTGTGTATTCACCGACGGTATGTGTGCATGTTCAAAGACACTGTGAGTGTCACTGTTGAAGGGATGGAAACGGAAAAGCCTCTGAAGAGAGTAATCATCTGTTAACAGCAAGACATGATTGAAAATATGCAAAGTACAACCAAAGAAATAGGGATGGTTACAGCCCATTGGCTTGTGGCATGGCAGAGACACTTCCCTCCATTTTGAATAGAAACCCGACAGATTTTTATGAACAGAATTAAATGATAAAATCACATCTTCTGACACTTACAATAAAACCGAGGCCTAAATGTCAAAAGAACATCTGCTTATTTGTTTAGTCCCTTCCCTCTTTGCTTTATTGCCTTTCAGGTGTCGGTCTACGATTTGCCAGCCTGTTAAAACCTTCTGCAGCTACAAAACGTGTTTCTTTCTTTCTTGTCTGCAAATTGGATGCAATTTTGTGTTTTGTGTGTGTGTGTGTGTGTGTGTGTGTGTGTGTGTATATGTGTGCAAGCGGGCTTTTACAGATATTTAATTGGAATCCTTACACAAAGACTACCAACACAAATACACCCCCCAGTAGACAAATGTTTTGCTTATATCACACCCAAAAATCTCATTAACGCTGACAAATTGTGCTCACTCATGTTTCCATTGTGACATTTTATAGAATCATTTCTTTATTACATACTGTTTACACCTTATTTTTAATGATTTTCCTGTAAAAACATTCTGGCTTAGGCATTAAAAAATTCTCTCAATCCAATAATGCAGAAAGATCCAAGGGAAAACGGTGGAGAGACTGACAAAAGAGACGGTTCCTATACAATCACCGGACATCAGGAACACACAGCCAGCATATTTTAATCATACAATATCAAAGCATGCTGTTGACTTTTATTAAAAATCAGAAAAGGCTTTGAAATGGTTCTTTCCTTTTTCTTCTCTACTTGTGGGCCAGGTCATATTTCAAAAGCCTACATGTTGGTTTTAGTGCTTTAATCATACCATATACAGCTGTATCTGTCTGTGCACGTGTGTCTGACCCACCAGAGAAGCAGTCGCAGTTGGGGTCGATTTTACAGTCGCACTCCGAAGGAGCTCCAGAGATAACAGATATCTCTCCGTTGGTCGACACCTGTTAAAAGTTGAAAATGTTATATGCGACGGTGAGATCAAGCTTCAAGCAGATGATGTTAAGAGGCAGCTTTTCTTCACACTAATCAGGATCAGAAAGGAGATAATGATGGTATTTCGAATGAGCTGCACAATGCAAATAATGGCATTAAAATGGAGACAATGAGGGCATTGTGGTGAGGCTGTCGTCTGGAAGATCTTTGTCTTTTGTTTAGACTTCAGTCTGTAAATTCTAAAGGTTATAGTTACTGGATTAGATGTATGTCGGAGTCAGAGTTTCAAGTCTGTCATGATTTCTTTATTGAACAACAATATGCTCTTGTCTGTACAGCACCTCTAAAATCCAATCAACACACGCTATCTCATCGATTTATTCTGTTCGAAAAAACGTGTATTCGTTGTTGAGAGTATTTACTTTTTTCTGTTAAAGTAAAAGAACACAAGCAAAAAGGTAATTCAAAAGCTTAACAAACCAGCTGCAGACAGTGACCTCATAAATGCTTACTTTCATCTTAGAAAATCAAATTCAAGCATTACTTCAAAAAGACTTCACAGTGTTAGTATAAGCACCTACATTAGTTAAAATCTGCACAGTTAATCCTGATTTATGTCCTAATCCTGTGACAAACTAGTTTTAGATGTGCATATCATTTCTCCAAAAAATAAATCTAAAATAAAGCCATTTGCAGAGCTACCTACAGAAAACAATGATTCTGATTTGTCTGTAAAGCACCTCAAAGCTTAAGATCATAAATATTAAATCAGTCCCTTTGGGCAAGATCAAAAATGAAATTCATATACATATCACATATGCATGTGTGGCGCTTGAAGTTGCAGCCAAATGCTTGTGTTGCGTGGCACACAGATGTTCCTGGACCGCGAAAGCGGGCTGACAACGGGGTCAGAACACAGCCTCAGCGTTTGCTGAGGCCATTTATTAAAGTTCCTGGGCACAAAGTGCCAGAAGCTGCTGGTTTCACCATCGAAAATGAAATGTAGCAGCCTTTTGTCGTGCCTCTGTCACTTTTAATAACCGCACACCGCAAGTTCAACCTAGATGTGACACAGCTTTCTGGATTAAATTTAGGGTTTTTTTCCTTCTCCTGTTTTCATTTTATTCACATCACTTTTCAGAACTGTTGGGAACTTTTAACGTGGCGCTTATTTTTGATTAAATCTTTCCATAAAACATTTATTTAATCTGAAATAAGATCTTTCACTTGTGGGTGACCAGTTCATGTCAATATTTTTTGGACATTTAAAGTGAATTCAGGGGGAGAAAATGAAATACCTAAAATAGGAATAGAAAAAGATTCAGTCATTGTGAACGAACCAGTGATAATATTTCTATAATCATTATCAAACGGTCTGTTATATAGGAATGTATTGAAATTTAAATCCAGTGTGGCTGTAACAATTGCTGTGGAAGACGGTATCCTGATGAAAGTGTTGTGGGTGTTTACTCCGGATGATAAAGTTACGTCTTGTCTCTAACAACTCTAAGAAACCATCACTAGAAACGGTCACCAGCCCCCCAGTCCCGCTAAACCACATGGAGGTTTGGGGTGCAGCCTTCTGCTGTTCTCCCCTCAGTTTTCAAGTTCTTATTGGACTTTTCCTGGAAATGGAACCCGAGATTCCAGATCTTGCGTGTGGGCCCAAAATAACAAAAAAGAATAATAGATTTTGACATATACAGACACCAGAAAGAGATTTTCTGTCCCCGTCTGCCTCTGTGAGGACTCGGTGTGCTCCTGCCAGCCACAAAGTGATTATTGATTCAGACCAGCAGGTATCAGTAGTATCTTATTGCCTAAACGCTGTGAGCGTCTTTGCACGCTGATAACTAATGGAGGAAATGGAAACCTGTTTTTCTTCTCTTTTCTTTAATGATTTTGAGTTTTTTAAAGTGAAAGAATGAGACCACCTGTAAAACACCTGCGACCTCTGCAGCTAACCTGAAGGCTACGTCAGTATCACAGTGCAGACGAATGACTGTTGCGCTGAGCCACTCAGGTGATTCTACCTGTCAGTTTTGGCAGGTTTACTAAAACATTCTTGCAGGGCTCCAGATACATGCAAAGCTGCCCGGATCTATGAAGAATGCTAATCATATTATGATTAGGGAATAAATGAATATTATTTTTCACTCTGACCTGCTGGATGCGGTTGATGCGTCTCTCGTCGGTCTCAGCGATGTACAGCGTGCCCAGGTGGGACAGGGCGATGGCCTTGGCGGCCTCCAGCGTGGCACGCACCGCCGCCCACTTAACCAGGTGGTGGTCAATGCCTGGAACCTGGCAGTGGATGGGCCGGCCCGCCACTATACGCACCTGAAGGCTTTCTGATACCTGATATGAGAAGAAAAACATGTGACTGTGTATAAAGAAAGAGGGAAAAGTGCTACAAGAAATTTTGTGGCTGTCTAATCTTTGCCAAAGGGAAAATCAAACCTCTTATATACGACTTTCAAGGTTACATAACCATGGTGAGTTTTTCTGGACTGTTTTTGTACCTGCAGGACAATGTTGTTGTCCAGGATGTAGAGGGAATTATCCAGGGGGTTGATGGCCAGGTCGGTTGGCCACTCCAGACGCACCTGTGTCGGAAACACACATGCAAACATAGAGCAGTCATGCCTAAAATGTATTTCCATTAAAGATTACACCTTAACAGCAGGGCAGCTTTGAGGGTTTATCACTCACTGCAGTCAGTTACAGGCAAAATAAATAATATCTACTTAATAACATAGCATTAAGTTTTCTGACCCTCCCCACTCATGCAAAGGTCAGCAACACGCAGAGAGCCTTCCTTGTTTATTTAAAACTCACAGAGGCTCAGCTCGGCACCGATCCAAATGTCAACCAATAACCATGATCGCCGGCAGCTCAAATAACACACCCTGACCGATTCCACCGTGGGGGTCAAAGACGGAGAGAAACCAACACCGAGCCGCAGACGGTCACTTCGCAGGCTTTTGCTCATGGGGGGGGGGGCTGCGGAGATCATGGCGCATCTGAAGGCTCAGCTGGGAGATTGATGACTCTTAGGATAAATTGGTAAATAAATGGATCACGCTAAATTGCCACTGACATGTTCAATTATAGGGTCTGTCAAATACGAGAGAAGAGGGTTCACAGCCAAATCCCATTTTAAGACGTAGAGGATTCATCATGCTCTGTCCTAAAAGAACATTCATTACATATTTATTTATTTATTTTTGCTTGTAAAACAGAAGTTTGCAGTGATGTGAACATATACAGAAGTTAATGTTTCACTTTGACTCATTCATCAAGTACAAATGCTTTACATAGTAGCTTTGGCTGGGATGACAAATGCAATATTAGATGTAATTTACATACCAACAAGAATTTATTTCCCCAACACTGTTATTGTGTTTGTCATATCAGAAACACATAAATGATTACCGGTATATATTTCTTTTAATTTATACCATCTGCAAGATATGTGAGGTGCTGTAGACCAGGATGCAAACACACCTGTATTTTCTCCATAATGGACTGTGTGTGTTTATGTAAATAAACTGGTGCATGAATAAATGTTGTAATCATAAAGACATATTAATAAGACTGCATCATAGTTAGGCTGAATTGAATTGAGATGAAAAAAAAAATCTTTTTAATTTTGTTTTATTATATTGAGCCTGATCCTGATTTTATATAGTTGATGAATAAGCTGTTTATTCTACTATGGCTAACATTACCATCTCAATCCTAATATTTCTGACACCATGCTGGAACCATGGATGCATCTGTTCCTAAAACTAATGAGAGCAGGTGTTGTGGATGGTTGTTCCACGCAAGGCTAACTCATCCCTTTGTGTACCCGGCGGGTAGAGCGCAGGTCAAAGCACGACACCAACACTGCCCCGAGCAAAGTTGGATTTAGACACACCTTGAATATCAAATGTACCTTTGCTCCCTGCCTTTTCAGCTCGCACTGCAAATGAGCGCAAAAGTTTTCATTATTCTGTTTAGGAGGCTTCGTGCAGCAGTACTAATACCGGCTTGTAAACGAAAGAAAACAACAACAAAAAAAACCCATCACAATTCAGAGGGGATGGCTAGCCGACACGTAAGCTATTAGGTGAGATAATGTTCAAACAAACAAAAACAAGAACAATGCAAAGAACGAGGAAAAAAGGATTTTGTGCTTTCTTGCGTGGAGACGACTCCATCCATGAATCGGTCACGTCTATTAGTTTTACTAAAGAGGAAGGAGGTGAGGTCGACCCTTCATTGGTGTGCACATCCCATGCAAATCATATTCCTTGTTATGCAACAAAATTACATTGTAGCAACAGAACTTCCAGTTATTACTGCTGGTACAGTGAGGTCATAACATTTTGCAAGAGCGCACACACACGCACACACACACACACACACACACACACACACACACACACACACACACACACACACACACACACACACACACACACACACACACACACACACACACACACAGAGGTCCCAAGGTGACATGGGCCTTCCTTTAAAGACATGTAAGAGCGGCTCTGGGAATTGAGCAGGCCTAAACACGTATATTCACACACACTGAAAGGCATTTGTATCCAAATGTGTGGGCAGACATGCTTCTATAGCGCCAGAGGTTCATCTATAATTCATCCTCGCCTCTAATAGGCCTGATACACACACCCTTATACTTCTATCCTTGTGAGGACTTTCATAGGCATAATGTTTTCCAGCCCCTTACCCTAACCATCCCAAGTAACCCCCTGACCCTACTGAAAACCTGTAGCAAATACAACACACACACACACACACACACACACACACACACACACACACACACACACACACACACACACACACACACACACACACACACACACACTTATAAAGAAACAAAACATGTCTTTAAGAGATGTTGCAAGGTTAACAGAACCAAAAACTAGCTGGTTTTCAAAAACCAGAACATTGTTCTAATGTCAGAGAAGTCAGTTATATATATACAGTATATTCCAGTGCATTCTCAGCTTACCTGGCTGATGTCCATGCGTGCATCACAGCTCAGCGGCTGCGTCGACATCAGTCCATTGGAGCCAATCACAGTAGAGAGCAGACCCCTCTCATTAATCTTCTGAATGGTGGTGCCATCGACAAAGTAGACAATACCTCTTTTATCCACTGCAATACCTGTGCGGGTGTGAGAGAGAGAAAGAAAGAAAGAGAGAGAGAGAGAGAGAGAGAGAGAGAGAGAGAGAGAGAGAGAGAGAGAGAGAGAGAGAGAGAGA
>BJFM01002423.1:111315-133977 GCA_016586285.1 Arothron firmamentum
AAAGGAGAGAACAGAGATGCTGCAGAGTGAGTAAGGGAGAGGAGTAGAGTAGAAAGAGGAGAGGGCTTTGGAGAGACATCCAACTCAGTTAGACATTCAGCACAGCAAGCAGCTGACTTATCAAAGGCACTGCACCACAGAAATGTAATTATATTTCCATTCCAGAACCCACTAAAGGGATTAGAACAATGCAACTGAAGGAAGAACTTATTTGTCACATTAGATGTGAGCAGGGTGCTGCAGTGAACTTCTGACATTTGGCACCGGTAAATGTGTTTTATAAGTCTGCACGCACAGAAACACACGCCTGCACTTATAATGACGCACATGCACAGTGCAAACACACGAAAGCCCGAACGAACACGTTGTCCGCCGTGCTGTGCTGTGTATAGCCTGTTCTTGAACTCTCCTTGCAGCGGAGCTGCAGTATAGAGGTAAATCCAGGTATTAAAGGTCAGGGCAGACGATGAATCATCCATGATGGAGGAGAAGCGACCTTCATCTCCCACTCATCTCCATACAGAGAATGGCCCTTTGACTCAAGTCCTCAGCAGTAATATTCTGCAACTCGGCCCTCACCTTTCGTACTATATGCTGCCAATTCTATTGGCTTGCTTGGCACTGGCAACAGTCTGCCATATTTTTGAGTATTCCTTCCAACCTTATTTACAGTAGGTACCCTCTGCATTCATTTGTTAGGCTTTGTTTGTCATTCTATTAATATCTTTATTAAATGGGGATGCTTTCACAGAGACTTTTTCTCACAGCTTTAGTTATTTTTATTAATTTAAAAAAATATTTCATATTAATTTTCTGTAGTTTTGGTCCCAAATTTACTGTTTTGAGGCATTTATATTTGGATTCATTAAATTCAATTGGTTTATTTCCGTTTTAATTGAATCCTTGCACGCATGAACTCATAAACATATGAGCAAGCAAACAGTAAGTCAAATATAAAGTTAAATCACCCATGCATTGTCGCTTCATGTTGCCCCTGATTGTCCCTGAGGGGCAATTACATGCAGACTACTGGCGTGTAGACATTGTTTTGAACGATGGTTTACAACTTAATTCCAGAAAGTGCAGGTCTTATTTCCCCGCTGTTTTTATTTAACTGTTGGAGCAAACAGGCAGTTATTAAATACATCAGTCTCTTTACTGTGGGCTAAACAGCAGGGTTAGCTGTAGAGCAAAATGTTCCCAGCATTACTAATCAAGTGGATTAATCCGGATAAAACACTGGCTCTGCTGCACCAACAGCTGAATAAAAAAAAAACACCAAACCAAAAGTGCTGGACAAACAGCAGCATTTCACAAGCACATTTGCATGATCATTATGATTATTATCATCTTTTCATCCTTTGGGAGTGCAGCTGATATTCTGTTCAATCTAAAAATAACTAATTAAAAAGCATCAACACACCTGGGTCAGAGCGATTTAAGGGACACTATCATAAAAATGCAAGAAAAAGAGAAACAAGGCTTTTAAATTTAAAATAATTATCTTAAAAGACAAACATTTGACAGTAACATTAGTAAATTTCTGCTTTACTTATATAAAGTGTAGTTTAACTAATTACAGAATTGCAGTATTATTATTGTATAGCAACAAATATTATTGTTGCTATACACTTCTCTCATTGAGTTCTGTATTCAGGTTGCAAAAGATGGTGATGTTTCGCAAAAGTTGGATAACACCTATTTTAACTGCTCAGAATTATAGCCATTATGAAAGAAACTCTGCATTACATGATGGTGAAAGGTGTATTTTAGTGAAACTCTTTCTGCTGTGAAAAACAGCACCTGCGACACCTGCTGAACAGCACAGCCCCTAGCGTTTAAACATCACCGCAACAAGCACTCTGTGGCCTCAGAGGACGCTGGAGTATCATTCAACAGCAAAAGTTGGATTTTAATCGTGGATGGCTGCTGGCTAGATGACACTTTGTCTGCTTCGGTGATTGACTCCCAGATAATTGGAAAAATACGAGTTCTAGGCAACAAAAATTTACCCAGGTAAGCATAATAATTGCTAGAATTACACAAATTGCACAAATTATTTAAGGCCTTTCTGTATAAGTGAGCTTTCAGAAGACCACCTGCAGGTCTGCAGAGAAACGATCAGCGAATCACCGAATTTAAAGATTTAAGAAAAATAACATATGCAGAGCTATAATTAACTACTTTTGCATGCAGTATTTAAAAGAAAATGATCATAATCATTAATCTAAGTTTGAAAAGGTATATTTAAGGGAAAGAGGGAATCAGAGAAGGATAATGATTTCTACAGTTTCCCAGAGCTCAATAGCTATTACAAGGACTTTGTTTACATAAATGACCCATTATCTACATTACTACTGTACATACTGGACCATTTAAATCACCCAACACTTTCTCTGAAAGGCTGAAAGGGCGACTCAACCATGCACAAGAGCCAAAACACATTAAAATAAAAATGGCTGGAGCGGGGCTGGATCTGCAGCACTGTTCCAGCTGCTCATCTTCCATTCAGCCATCTTGTCCCATTTTCCTTGATTTTAATTCAGGATCTGCCAGTCCTCCTCTCAAATTGTCATAGTGGATTATTTTGGGATGTGCCTCGGCTTACTCACTGAGCCTCGGGATAGAAGTCGCCAATGTCCGTTTTCCCCCAGGTGACACTAAGGCTTCGTTTGTCTTGACATACGATCACTTTCTTTTCACGCCGTTTCATTCAGTGCGTGCGCAGTCGCGCTGCAGAGCACAGTCACCAGATTCAAAAGTGTCCTCGATGCGGGCAACCCTGGGCCGACCCTACGAGTCATTAATCGCGATGGGGGAAGGAGGGCCAGGGTCAGTGTGTTTCCTCCAGAGGCCAGAAGGTGAACTGCAGAGCTCTTCCTCCTGGCCCCTTCATCATTGTCTTGACACAGACAGATTACACCTCCTAGGCTTCCACCCACCCTCCAGTCCAGCACCTTTCCTCTCCTCTTCTAGCTCTAGCACACTCTCCATCCCCCTAACTCAATATTCCCCTCCTTCCTGTTGCTTTTTTCTGCTTGCTTTTACCTTGGTTTTGCCCTGCAAGAGCTAATCAAATCTGTGTCCTTTGACCCTTTACTGATGTCTGGCCTCTGGTTCTTTCTGTTCAGCACATTCGTTTTATACAATACGTTTATTCATCTTCTCCCTGCCTTGCCTCCTCCTGTCACTTGACATTATGTTGAAGAGACACCTCAAACCAATATCTCAACTCTGCACATTCTCTAATCCCCAGATCTGTCCTACTCCCCCCCACTTTTTTTTTTTTTTTTACCTTCATACTCATTCATCCTCCTAGCACCCAAAACCCTTCCCGAATCTTTGAGCTCATAAATGCTACAGAACACAACGAGGCAGCCAGGAATCTCTTTTTGTATATTTCTCTTACGTAATGTCTCATTTATTATCAGCTTTTATCCAAAATTCCCTTTTATCCATGTCTTTGTGCTTTTCTGACACCCCCATGCGTGGTCAGGAACTGAGTGTCTCTCCTAAATAGCAGCCAATGGGAACGTATGTGACTTATGCATCCTCATGCAAGTGCATGAAAAATATGTGTGGATATTCTTTCTTTTGGAGACAGATTTGATGTCACTTTGTGTTGCTTTTTTATTCTGCCATGTTTGCTGGAGAGCAAAAGATTTGTCCACTCGCTCTCATCCCCACTGCAAGCATCTGCTACACGTAGCAAATGGGCTCCCAATCTAGTCAATAGCTGCATTTCCACAGCAAGCGTGGCGCTCGGCCGCATCGGAGATACGCTCCAGTTCTATTTTTTATTGACTTCGCTTCCATGTCAATCCACATTGCTCAGATCGCCCCAAAGTGGAAACACACACAACATCTGGTAAATTTTAAAATTTGACAAAATCTAGGATATGGATTATGTGGGCTACATCGTCTTAAAAAAGTTGTGAAGGCGAGGTTCTGAGGGAAGATGGACAAAAGAAAATTGGTAAAGAAAATGGAAATATTTTACATGACACTGTAGTAATTTCTACAGGATATAAACCAAAAGAAGACGTTTTGTAAAATTGCAGTAGTTTCCGGCATGACTGTTAAGTTCAACCATCAAGTTAATTATCATTTCAGGTGTTGAATTGCACGATCCCACGAGAGCAGGAATAGTCTTCATGTGGTTTTTTGATCTAGCTCCGTGGCATGGTGCTTTAGAAAGGCATCCAGTGGGTCAGGCTACGCGCCATTGGCCACTTCACAGTCACGGCGCTCAGCGGCACAGTCACTTGCTATGGAAATTGGGGGTTAGGCAGCGAGTGAATTTATTCCAAATGTGGGTAAAGCTTTATGCTACATTAAAGGATTTTATAGCCCCTCTGTAAAGCCAGTAGATGCTCACAACACATCAAAAGAATTACAGTTCCTCTCTGAGAGGACCTGGCACTCAGAACCTCATGTTTAGAAGCTGGCAGACAAACCGGCACTGAAATAATTGAGATAAATCTTTACAGTCAAGGGGACATGTGCATTTAGCTAAGGTTGAGACTGGATTTTATCATCAGCCCAAATTGAATTAGACTGGATTTTCAGACTGACCTTGGGAAAGCTAAAGGAGACTAGAGAGGCAGAAGGTAAAGTCATGTTTCACATTCAGCCCTGGGTGAGAGTGGTATACTGTCAAAGAATACGGCTGATAAGAGGTGCAAAGGAGAGAGGTGATGATGAGACAAAGAATCACTTCAATTTACAAATACAGGCCAATCACTCTCAATCAAAGAATTGCATTCTCTACTCTTGTCGAAAGACCACCAGTTATGAAGCACCCTCAGGCATCGTGCTGCATTCCAACCTGATTAATGCCGTGGAAAAGGGGCCTTACAGAGCATTAGTGTTGTTGATTACAGCTATTTGAGGACAGGGAGTCACCAGGGATGTTCTGAGAGCAAGGCTGTGAGGAAATTCATAAGGTGAGAAATGAAATGAGGCAAAAAAGACTAATCATAACATCATTTTTAAGTAGGCCATTGGTTAAAAGTTCAGTTTTTATACTGCAGCATCGGGAATGATATATACAAGTATATACATGTAGGTGGTGCAGAATGACTTCACATTAGCACTCAAGGGTGCAGGAAATTAGCATTTTGGTTTCTCTTCTAACTTAAAACACTAAATAAAAAGCACATATTTTCAATATTTCTTGTACCATCTCTCTATCCAGACATATACAAACATAATGCATGCATTAGTGATGTCAACAGAATTAATGCATGCATTAGTGATGTCAACAGAATTATCTTTTCTTGTTACAAAATCAACTCTAATGTGGCCTGATAGAATTCTCCTAGTAAACAAAGTGCAGAAAATGAAAAAAGCCTGCTGTTTATCTGAAGTAGCACTTAGACAGGCCATTTACATGCAACAAAATCAGCATTCTCTAATGTGACCTCACATGCCCATTTGACGACAAAATGACACGTGGTCATTAATGCAGACACATATTTATATGCATGTGAAAACAAACTAATTGCTGCTAATTGTTGATTAATTCAGCACATCTGCTGCATCCTCAAAGGGTCAAAACGCTCAAACCCCAGAACGCAGGGGCACATTCAAACAATCAAAGTGCAGTCAGTAAGGCAGCTTAGAGTTGAAATGTACATATCCATAATGAAGATTTTAAACACACTTAATGGTATTTAAAAGAAATAAATAAGCATATTAGGAGACTCTAAATTGCCCCTTAGTTTGAGTGGGTTAGTGACACACACACACACACACACACACACACACACACACACACACACACACACACACACACACACACACACACACACACACACACACACACACACACACACACACAGCCATCAGCTTGAGGATAAAGTCATTGACTTCGCGTTCAGTATCCCCGGGCTCTGTGGGTGGTGATGATATGGACTGATATATTATAACAGCTTCTTAATTATCTTAGTTGCAGCTGATTATGGCCCATGGCCTGTGCGTGTGACTCACTGACTAGCAAATTCAGACAGATAGACAGATTGACCAGCACAAATGGATGCAGTGGGGGACTCACAAAGTCAACCACATTAGCAGGTAAAAGCCTGCAGCCTCCTCTGCCTGCTCCCATTCAAGAGTGCTAAAGCTGCAGAGCTCGAACAAAGTCAACACTCGAGTGTTCCATAAAGTGACAGAAGTCAGCGCTGTCTAATGGCCTCAGGAAGCAGACCGTTGTTGGTTATGTTGTGAATTAATACTGTGCGGGTCTATAAAGCTTTAAAGATATCATTCCACGCTGCATTATAACTTGACTTTGATTTTAAATCATCAAAAAGTGCCCTGTTAATAGGAATCAGGCACTGATGAACTAGCAAGTGCTGCTGACAGTGGCTTTCATTTTCCCCAAAGCAACACTTATCCAATACTTATCACTTATCAATATAAGATAGTCATATCAAGGAGGACAGAAGTGAATTTCTAGTAGCTCTTTGGTTGGCAGAATTATCTTATAATTAATTATTCATTAACTTCCCACAGAACAGACAGTGAGGCTTATAATTAGGTCTGAATCAGACACTGTGGCTCATCTAATTATAAACCATTATAAGTTTGTTAACATATTAACCCGCATTAATTAATTATTGGTGGCTGCCTTACTTTGGCTGTAAGTTCTCAACAATACATGTATCACATGGGAATACACCGTCAGCATGCACAGAACCGGGGGAGACTTTGCAACAGTTGCTTGAGGGTTTTTTTTTTTTTTGTTGTTGCTGAAAATATGCAACTTGGCAGTAATTGCCTTGTTTGATCACAAGACAGAGATCCAAAAAGCAATCACAAAGAAAGCAGACAAACTCAATTATAAAAGCAATCAAAGTGCTTTGGACTAGAAAGCTCCATGAAAGGCTGAGGGGTTTGGATCCTTCGCAGAGCAGCTGCAGATTATCTTGCACTGTTTAGAACATCAAACACGTACAAGGAGGTTTATCAATACAGGCTCATTTACCAAACATGCCATGATCACAACAACATGCCACCAAGCCTCTGCAATGGCAGGAATGTGATCAGATGGGAGGATTCAAAGGCTGTCACCATGTGCAGACTTGATATTCCAGAACAGTCTTCGTCACGCACACTGGCTTGGCAGCCATTTCACATTTTCATCCCAGTTTGAGCTCTGACAACTGGTGTCTTCCAGAACTGTAACTGGATGCAAACATTTAACTGCACTATCTCTGCTGCAGCAGCAGCAGCAGCAGCAGCTTCAGCCTCCCCACCCCCACACGCAAGTTCAGTTGGAGAGTCAGCCTCACTCTATTCATTCATCTTTCCATCAAAGTGTTTATCAATGTAAAAACAACTGTCGTTGACGCGGCAGCACTGCCCCTCCTCTCATCCTAGCGGCCCTGCCTCCCCCCCAGAGTAAGACAAAAGCTTTCATCTGCACGTGCATGTCTGCAACGGACATTCACCTCCAGTCTAAGCAATTTATTCCTCCACAGTGGCAAAGCTCCAGTCCTCCTGTCAGCTTGCCAGGCTCCCAGTGGAGGTTGACAGGCCGGCTGCCAGCAGCGGCCATCTCGGCCAGTTAAAGGGACACGCGTGTCACATATCCCATGATCACGCCGACGTTTGTCAACCTGACATATCTTTAACGAGGCGCCCATAACTAACTCCGCGTCCCACGAGCGGGAGAGCCGGTGTGAGTCCAGGGATCCAGAGGTTGTCAATCAGCAACAAACACACACACTGCTATGAGCAAATGTTGCACCTTTGAAGCACAGACTCAGCCTTTGGCCTTAAGCCTGCATCTTTTATTGACTCAGGGCTTCATTACACACACAGTGAGCTTCAATAATCTCTCTGAAGCTAGCCTACAAACTCCGACTACAAACAAGGGAGCTGTCAGTCTGGATGATGTCCTCCCTGAAACATTACTTGAGAAGTAGTTGTTTTACAGGCAAAGCATCACTTTAACAGCATAAATTTAACATGGCTAACCTATAGACAGCTTGATGAGCATACTTTCCCCCTTTAGAATATGTTTCCATCAACATCATAAGACAGACTCTGTCTACAGAACCACGCTGTAGGGCAGTTTGTGCATTATTTCACATTGAACAGTGGCCCACCCTCTCACATTTCACTGTATGCTTGACTCTGTATTTGCTTTTATGTAAAAAAAAAAAAAAATTAAAAAAGGAGGCATTGCACTTAATGCATTCATCCATACATCACTGCCATTAGTCCAGAATTCAAGTAGTATTTTGTTGTGTAACCAAGCTTTGTTGTCCTTTGATTCAACCGAAGCTTCTAACAAGCTATAGAAATTCGCTGAAATGGAAAATGCTAAAAAAAAAAGGAATCTAGTTAAACATAAAAATAAAATTAGGCGTTGCGACTGAGCTGAGTCTACACCTTAATGGCACCTGCTATCTTACATATATCGTATTTTATTGTGCTTTTAGGTGCGTTCAAGCACTGAGAAAGAGCTGAAAGGATCTCACATGGAAATGTAGCAATAACATGGCAGTTTAAAAACAGAACTAAAATTAGTACAAGCTCAGATAAAGACTGATGTTTAGCTTCTTATAGACAGAGCATTATCTAGCAAAGCCGGCCAGCTAGTACACTGGAATAACCTCAAGGCTTTAGGATGGGGAGAGAAACAGAAACTGACCTCAGCTCTGCTTTTCCTTGTTAAACTGTGTAAGTATTGCCCAGTGGTAGGACAAGTCCTTGTTTTACCCATCTGCTGTGCGTATGCTGTGTCCAGTGCTTGGTGCTCCTTTGCTCTCCAGATTTGCTGCAGGCAGCTACATTTTCATGATTAGTTTTGTGAGAAATGAGACTCTGGTTAAACCTCTTATTGTGGCGACTCAGTGATGCATGTCTGTTGCACAAGCCGATGCTGAGCTCCTAATTATCCCGGATGCTGCATTGAGAAAACAGGCTGGGGTAGGAATAGCATGACCCAGTGGCATCTCTCTAATTTGCATTATCACATAGGATGCTGCTGTTTGCCTTACTGTGTGATTAATTCATGTGTGTATCATTAATGCAGGAATGTCCAGGGGCAAAGACAAAAGCTCAGTCAATGTGAAATGAAACACAGGCACGGCTGCGAAAAAACTGCACAGACACGACTTGCAGTTTAAAAATCAAATCTTGGAGCTAAAAACACAATGGGACTTATCTGATGCCCTTGTTTTTCGAACCATGGTTCTGTCTGAACTAACAGAAACAATGATAGTTGACCCTCAGCAAAATAAAACCGCCACAGGGTCGGTTTAATATGCAGATGAGGTGTGGGACTGCTACACCCTGCAGGATGTTCAACGCAAAACACAGAGTTCACTTTTTCTCTCCCTACTCTATCCATTTAATTCACCCTCTTCTCTCTTTCTTACACACACTCTATTCTGCATTGCTATATCAGTTTTATATTTTTGTTTATTTTTCCTATTGCATTTAATTTCTTCATTTTGCACTCTCATGTTTTGGAATTCCATCTTTGCCCCTATCAGGCGAACCCTCCAGACACTCCCCCTCTATTCTGCACGGTGCAACAATTACTCTGCACTAAATGATATCTGAGCCAGTGGAGAGCAAACAAAAAAAGGAACATTCCTCTTTTCAATGGCCATAACGCTCATCAGAGAGGGTGCATGGCCTTATGAGATCTTCCAACCACACAACAGGAGCCAGTAAAGACTATTTGAGAGGCAGAATATTCTCAAAAAATGGACACGCCAACTGTAATGACTGTAAGGGGGCATTCAAGGGGCGCTGCAGCTCACATGGCTTTGCTGCAGGAAGAGAAGCAGGGGACCGCTGTTTGTTGGGCTAATGGTCCAAATACAGGCTCGCTGTCAGTGGCAGATGTTGATTCACGCTGATGAAACAAACTGGGAAAAGCTTTTATGCGTATTGCTACATTTCGGCCATTTCAGTGAATCCAACCTGGGACCAGTGAAGATATTCATTTACCTAAGCCTCTTACGTGGCAACCAGCAGCCAAGTCAGATACCGTACAATATAATGCTTGGCCGATCCTGGTCAAACACCGAGGATGGGGATGTGCAGTCTGAAGCCCCTGTTTATTGAGTAAACTGGTCTCTGCAATCTGTATTTTGATGGTATGCTTTCTAGCTGTGGTTAAGACAAGAGTTTTGTGGAAAAGAGATGCATAGGAAAGAGAGCAGAGGAGCACAGAAAGACAGGGGAGCGAGACAGAGGCTGATGGGGTAAGAGAAGAAATGAAGTGGCAGCATGTTAGCCTCTGATAAGAGCATTAGTGTGCCCCCTGTGGGTCAGAGTGAGAGCCTGAAACTGTAAGCTCATGCACACACGTATACACACCTCTCTGTGGATATGAGCTTTGCTGCCTCAGACAAGTCTCTAAATAACAGATAAGCCTTGCAAATGGAAGACATCAACAATCGCATTCTGATAACTCCTCTGGCCAAACATAAACATGAGATGGAAACAATTTCTACTCAGATGTAAGGTTGATTACATATATTTATCATTTAAATTTGAATAGATGAGGTCTGGAGTTGCCAGCCAAGGCTGCTGCTTCCTGCGGGAACGATGTCTCTTTCATGTCAGACATGGGATCCTTCCGAAATGGAGCAAGGCCTTTTATTTACCAAGCTAATTGACTGCAGAAACCCAAGTGGAGCCAACACTAAACAATGCCCTAGATCTTGTATTCATAAGTGAGTGCTTGAAGGACACAAGATAATCCCTGCATTTTACGCTATAGACAGGCTATAAACTTGCATAAGCAATAACAATTCACTCAATAGTGCAGTAGCATTGTTGGCCAAATGAAAATGATAGGATTACCATTTCTAACTGCCTGTTATGTTGTACCTACATTATTTGTCACAGCAGGATACAGCAGTGATGTCAGCACCAGGTTAAGAGAATGACTGAGGAGATGAGAGGAGGAGAGATAGAAGAATAAAGGATCAAAGGAGGGTTGAATTTAACTACAGGATATGAGAGCAGCGATCAGTGTATTTTTTCCTCTTGTAGAATCAGTTTCTAAAAAGGAGTGGAGAGACGGTTCTGTGTGAAGTCTGCCACTCATTACAGAAGATGAATGTTGGAAGATGGATGATGGTGTACCACGGGGGTGGGGCCGATGACGGAAATCTCCAGAGCCTTTCTAAGAGTTGGTTAGTCGCAGCACAATGGGCACAGAGGAGGATGTGGAGCGTGGCAAGTCAAGGGGTATAAAATACTAGACTGGGCATGAAGCAGTGCAGTCTTGGGACAGAATGTTCTCTCACCGAATAAAAGCAAAGATACAGCCTGTTCTCAGGTGTAAAGAGCACAAAAATGGAGGCTATGAAAATAACATGGCAACACAGTTTTCATATATTCTGTCTCAGTCTAGGAAGATTCCATTCTAATCATACTTTCCTCTTGTCATACCCTTTTATTATCATTTCTTTAAGGTTAGGCCATTGAGGTAAAATCAATCTGCTGTTCATCTTGATATTTATAACTACCGTCATGAGGACAGCCTAGATTTGTTTACTGTGCTGCATATTGACCAGTTCCACCTGCGGTGTGTGCACCGCTCTGTGTGTACACTGACAGAAGAGGCTGCGGAGGACTGTGGGTACAGTAGGAGAGGCCAGCCTGTGGCTTCTTCTCCCATGTGGCCCACAGAGAGAGAGAACTGGCATGGAGCGAGGGACAACTGTTAAAAGAACGATTTCTTCATCTGCCTGGCAGCACTTGCTTTTTGTGTCAATCCAGCCCCCACAAGCCCAATCTGGTCATGTTTTACTGTTCCCAGTTTAGAGGATATCCCAGCTCAGATCATATGAGTTAATGGTCGATTCTACAGATTCTGAGAGGGGACAAAAATAAATAAGCGCCATGAGGTGCTTTACTCTGATGTACAACCAGTTGGGCATATGAAACAAAGAGTCTAACAAGAATATGCAATGTGTTTTGGTCTGCTAGCATCCATTGTGAGTTCAGAAACTTTTCTTAAAGTTGACTAATTTGGAATGCATTATAAACGTAATAGGTAATTCTAAAACAATTAATAACCATATAAATTATCATTATTGGGAGGGAATGTCCTCTGGTCTCCTTGCTCCTATACATAAAACAAGTCGCATGTTTTCCACCAGAGAATTAGCAAATTATGCATGCCATGAGGACACTCATGAATGACTGATGATGTTGTTCCCTCCTCCCCAGCAATATTTATAATTCTTCCCTTTGACTGTTTGTGTCTGATATTTATCATTGCCAGACATGTTAATGTACTGCAGCTATTCTGCTCTGTTATGCTTACAAATGCTTTAAATTAAGACAGGCAGGAATATGTTGTGGTACCTGGATTAATGCCAAATACCAACACATTAGAAGTAAACTTCCACCACATATTAATAAAGATATAGGATATGTTTACAGTACTATTGATCATTAATGTTGCAGAAATGATGTGAGTCCCAAGCATTTGTGCAACTTTAACCACCTGCATTATGTTTTTCCAGAAGCTGCTGCTCCCTTCTGATGCACTACTACTGCAAGGTTCTAACGACTACCTGGTACCAGTTTGGTTTTAGTAACACCCAGTCAGTCCAAGTTAACCAGTACAGACTGATCCATATCTTTACATATATGTAATTGCATGGTTCAAGACCCCTAAATGTTCAAATATGAGGTTCAATCATGCTGTCTATGTGACAAATGACCATAAAATAACAATCAATTAATAAAAAAAAAATCTTTTATATTGGTGCTCTTTTGTGACTTGAGATTAAATTAGCCTGCATGTGGTGTTACAGCAGTCTTCTCAGTGTAAAAGAAAGGAAGTATTTCCAGTGGAAAGCAACTACTACCAGGAAAGGTGTGCTGATATTACTTCTTATTACTTATTATAATGAATAATAATGACCTGTTTAAAAGTGATACTGAATATATAAAGAATGTGTTTCTTAAATCAAATAGCTCAGGCTGCACTAAAACTAAATTTATGAAGCACATTAACAAAACGTGAAAAGCACTTTTCTGTATGTGAAGACAGTCTATCCTAATTAACACACCATTTCTCATGCCATACTATTCTTTCCATCTGTTTCCCACAATTTACAACAAATAGCACACCCTGTGATTGTAATCTGCACCATCAAAGTTCACGTTGTGAAAAATTTGAATAATAATGTAACTGCTGGTGGGTTTGTGTGGGTTGGTTCAGAAAACTCGCTCCAGCTCTCTCATGTGCTTGTTTTGCATCTGCTAATGGTTCATGCAGTCTGGTGCCCTCCAGTCACTCACAGCACAGCTTCATCCACTTTCAACCGATGCCACGTTCACGTCATGCGGGACAAATGGATGATTTAAATGTTGACAGCTCTTCAGGGTTCATGTCAGCTGACAACTCATGGCAGTTGTACTTGATGATTGCAGTGTTATCCCTGCCATTTTGTTGAGCTTTCTGTCAATTATGAGGTCTAGCTTTTGAAAAGAATGCAGGATTGTATAAACATAAAGTTAAAAAAAACCCAAAAAACATGTTGAAATGAACTGTTGATACATATACTTTTATATATCGGAGTAAGTAATGGGCAAACAGGAATTTTCTGGCAGCTTTTCATGAAGGTCAATAACCTGAACTCAATTGCTCGACAGTTACATCTTTTTCACCTGTTTTTGCAGAAAGCCAGGGCCTTTAATATGCGTTTCCCAGGGCAAAGTGAATAGCATCACCCTTAAGTGTATCAACAGTTCTTGCTTCTGTATCAGCTTCTTGGAACTGTACTCAGCAGACATGATTAAACACTTTAATCTTCACCATCTTTACCAAACACGACTAGTAAAGGGTAAAATTTACAGTCGGCAACAGCGTGGCACCTCAGAGTTGATTCGTTTTGAGGCCACAATAAAAAAGACGGCAATAAATTTGACTGGAACCTCCCAGTGAGTTAAAAGAAATTGTCCATTTTTCCAAAGAGTGACATTTTTTATTTGGAATGGTTGGAGTTATGTGGTTACAAGTTATAACAGCGGCGATGTCCTCATTCTGTTCAAGTGTGCCAGCAAGCAATGACCTGGAGCCAGAAGGCACAATAGCAGGGCCTCAAAACTGAAACACCTCTATAGAATGTAGCCGTGGCGATACGTTTTATTAGTCACAGCTGTCTCTCCACTGCTGTGAAATGTCTGCTGGGGAAATGATCCTGCAGTATTTTAGCAGCCTTTCAAATGTAATTTATTGCACTCATGTAAAATGGCATTTTCCAGAACTCTGGAATACCCTGGAGTGTTATCTGCAGCACTGCCATGCAACGCTGACCGATCCTCACAACTACTTCAGGTGTCACAGAATTATTTCTGCTTTGCCATTATCATCATACGATAAAAAAAGCAAAAACAAAAAACAATTCCAAGAATCATAAATACATTAAACCTTCAACTCTGATGTTAAGCACTGCTTAAGAGCAGTTATTTATGCCCTGTCGGGCCAAAGTGACCTCACCCTTTGACCTCTTATCAGCAACCTCTAATCAGATGATTTCCCTGCCATGAAACCCGAAAACTAAACTATCAATCAAAAATTAATGTCTTATTATTTTAGCTAATTGTATGATTTCAGAAAAGTGATGGCAGCCATTAAAAAGGAATAAAAGCTTTAATCTGCAATTAATCTATAATGTGAAGTATTAATAAAAGCATCACAAAATGAAAAAAGCCCCACTCACAGTTCACTTCAGCTGTGATTTATATCCTTCAAAACGGGCAAAAATTAAGTTAATTCAAAACAGACACAGACATCCAGAGAAACATGAAGAGATGAGATTTACAAACCACAGATAGACAGGACACATGAGCAGCTTAGATTTGATTAGGGGGTACAGCGGTGAAGTATGATGGAAAATGTCACTGCGAGATTGCTGAATGGAAATAAACATGTCACCATGTGCATTTCCATTTTGAATGTATTGTATATGTAGAGAATGATGCATAAAGGTCAAATGCTTTCAGATGTAGTTTTGAAGGTTTCACTCTGTGTAATCGTAACATTATGATTGTAGATTCTTTTTCTAATGTAATATTACTTTTGAATGAGAACTGCTTTCTGCATGAAATGAGGATGTGTGATGAAAGATGCAGACTGTCTAATATGTTTTGTAAGATGCAAAACGTAATATATAACATATTCAAAAACAAAATCAAATAAGAGCCCATAGTTTGGGACGACTGGTCTGCTCTTCTCCAGAAATCAAACGCCGAGTGAAAACAACAAATCTTTGTGTGATAGCTTGGAGGGATGAAAAAGAAAGCCATGACTCATCCAAAAAATAAGTGAAGGAATTCATATTCTGCTACAGTACCTCGAGGGTTGTTGAGCGCAGCTTCCGTGGCTTTCCTGCCCTCTCCGCAGTGGCTCTGGTCAAATGGCAGACATTGCTCCCCTGTGCCAGCCACCACCTCCAGGTTGCGAGAGGGATCTTTGGGCTGCCCGAGGTTCCTCACACGGTACACTCTACGGCTAGTGGTGTCAGATATGTAAAGAACCTCTCCGATTGGGTCCATGGCCAGGTAGTACTTATGAGCAGGGCTGGTACTTGTGAGAAAAAGGATATAAAGTTATGGTTTCAGAGGCTATATTAAAATGACATTTAACATATGTGAAAGATAAACTTACACTTTTTTCCCTCCACAAAACTACCAGCACATTATTATTGTTTCAGGAAGCATAAGTAAAATGCTTACAAAGGCAATGTGGGGGCAGACAATACAGTGTCTTTAACATGTCACTTAAAATATGAAAATATGCCTAATTAGCTGCATAATATTCATCCATAAAATGCAGTGAAAGAGCAATATGCATAGATGTACTATTTGTTACAGCGATATTAAAAGCTTTAATGTCTGTCACATCATTCGAGGACATAAATGTGCCCACATAACAGGCAGAATTATGAAAATGTATGCATGGTTGACTTGATGATCAGTAGAGAGCAATTCTGCGCATTTCACAAAAAATATGTTCGTTATAAGATCATTTCAAGTCTCCATGAACCACGTCCAGAAAGGGTTCATTCATTTTATTTGCCTTTTTCTTTTCATATAATGTTATAAAAGCTCATAGCAGTCATATGTTTTTACATTTGATTTCCTTAGTTATCTTGATGTAATGTTAGTTTCAAGATCTGTATTTTTATGTTATTGAAAAGCAAATGTTTTCTTGAGATATAGATTTCTCCACAAAATATTCTTTCATCTTCTGAGAAAATAAATTTTTCATTTACGATCTTGATCTCTGACATGTTACCTTGGCAAAACAACACACGCTTCTTTGGAAACAGGGGAAAAGGAAATGCACAAAAGGTCCGACCTTACATGAAAAACAGTCATGTCAATTTCCTGAAAGCGTTTAAATCTAGCAGCACACGGAACCTCCAGTTCCTCATACACAATCACACTCTTCCTAACAACATAACAGATACATATTTATCCGAACTGTGAGCCTGAAAGACAGAAACATGTTTGTTTACCCGTTTATTGATTGGGAGCTGTAAACTGTACTTTTGCTCTGCAGGTGAGCCGTGACACAACCCCTGACATCAGGTTTCTCTAACGAACCCACTGAGTGCAAACGGCCCCAAGGCAATCAAACTCCTACCAACAATCCACAAGGAAAACAAGAGCAAATGAAATTTTTACCAAAGGTAGATGCTAATGTTTTCTAGAATCCTTTTATCTTCGGATGTCAGCTGATCCTACAAATCTTTCCTGCTTTGATGTTAGCCTCAACGATCTTTCAGCACATAAAAGCAAACCAAACACTGCAGCAGATGTTACAAGGCGCCGTCAGTCATCGAGTCGATTAAATGCGCAAGAGTTTACAGGGCTCTGCACTGAACGGGACATACATAATTTAAGATGATCCTATGAGAGTTATTCCGGGTTTCGGCATGGTCCCCTTGCCTCCTGAAGCATGTCATATTTGTTGGCCCTTTTGAAGCCACGGCGGTGTATCTCACGGTACATCCCACCGATTACAGATCACTTCACCTGTCTTCTCAATTAAATTCTCAGAGACCTCAATGCATTTATTCATCCGTCCAGGGGAAGGGAACTTGAGCACAAAAACAAACAGGGTGCCAAGAGCTCCACTTTGTCCTTCCACATTCTGTCCACACATAATAAAAACAATGATCAAAGTTGATAGACACGGCAATCTGGTTATTTGCTTTACCCCTTACAGTCTTAAAAGAAAAGAATAGCTGATTTTTCACTTAGGACATCCCATATTATCTTCCCTTGGCGAGCACCTTGTTTTGAAGTCCTGCTGGCTGGTAGGCACTTTGCAAAGAAGAATGTTGAGTGAAAGGCTTTGAAAGTGGGATATGAATGAATAATTAATGTATCTGACTTGGGAGAACAATAGTATAGAATAAAAGAGGAGCACCAAGATGCTGCTAACAGTAAAATGCTGCTCCAGAGAAAAGGAGGGAAGTGAAAGAAAAAGCTCCTGGGTGAAGAAAGGGGAGATGCAAAGTGCCTTTAGAAGAATCTAGTTGCTATAGGTAGTTTCAAAGCCTTTTTCAGACATGAGCCTGCAAGATGAACGTCAGCCATCACCAACACTAATGTGTTCTAACAAACAATCAAACACCAAGAGTGACTGTTTACAATTTCACCTTAACAAGGCGAGGTGAGTCTAAAGTTTCTTTGCCCTAAATCCCATTCAGCCTCCAACAGTGATAGACTGGTGTTGACAGACCCATCCCAGAATGTCATGAGAATGTGGAAGGACCCCCTGAATTCACACATGCGCATTTTGCTTTGCTTAGTCACACTCCAGTCGAGTCATTGTACGCAATTATCTTTGCCACACGTCAGGCAGATATAGTGGAACACAATTTTGCAGACACGGAGCCAGCACACAACACATGCGGGATCCTGACCTCTCGCCTCATGACTTTTCTCCCCATACACCATAGGTACTGAACAGTCCACTTTAACCTCATTCTGCCACCAAAAAGCTCTGGACTAATTTGATGCAAAAAAAGGTTCAGTCCGCAACCTGATTGATGTGTGATTTTGTGATATCATGCGTGAAAAATACTAATTATAACTAATAATAATAGAACGTACCTGTGTCTGGTGTCCCTGTTCCTGCCATAAAAAAAAAAAAAATTAAAGAGGAAAGAGAAAAAACAAGGGAAAGTATAATTTACAATGCTCACAATATGTTACAAAGCCTGCTCTAGTAAGATTAAGATTGGTTTAAATGACTGCATTGTTTTACATTAAATATTAACATTAACAGGAAGCACTCTGCCATTTCCTCCCATAGGACAGAGAAGTATCAAATACAGACACTGTGAAACTTCAGTCTGAAACAGAAATATTAATCTGAGATAGGGTAACATTTAAAAAAAAAAAAAAAGGAAAAAAATTCTGTTTTAAGTTACATAAGGAGAACACTTTACAGGACAAATCACTGTGCAATCCCTTCGAGATTCTATGCTTCAGAAATGACAGAGATAGAGAATATAGTGCCTGCAGCGCAGAAGATATCATCACCATAATCCACAGAAAAATATCTGTTTCATAGCAAAAGACTTTGAGCCCCTCTCAGATCCTAAAGACACCGATTAGATCCTGTGATGTCTAAACTTCCTATACTCTGAGCCTGCACCAAGACCTACTTCTCAGTGCATTCTTCTCACATCAAACAGATCACGAATGCAGATGCCAGTGCCACACTAACCCACAGCAGCTGAGCTCATTTCTTTTTAATTGTGCTCAAGTCAGTCAAGTGCTCACACAGCGTTCCTGTGTGGGAAATGTGATCATGCTAATTTCATCATACATGTGATTCAACAAGATTCTGATCTCACTTGAGTTCCAGTATGGTTCTGGTGTATCCGTCAGGATGGACCCTACGGATGAAGTTGAAGTCCCCGACGTAAAGGGAACCATCGGGGCCGCTGGCCAGAGCCACTGGTGCGAACAGCATCATGTCCCGTGCAGCACCGCTGCAGCTCGGACCACAGGGGACGCTCCGGTAAAAACCGTTGCCCATCACAGTGCTGATTACCGGAGGCTGCTGGGACAGGAAGACATTCTCCCCATTTCCTTTGTGAAGCACTCCTGACAAAAAAGAAGTTAATGTTAAAGGGTGCCTAACCTCTGTGTGTGTGGCAGCACAGCGCTCGCTGCAGACTGTAACGCACTAATCTGTGATCATACTGGTGCTCTGTGACAGCTCGCTCCTATCCTCTGTAATTCTTTAATGCTATTTGATGCTATCTTGAATTTCCACAGTGACTGATGATAATTTCAACAGCTGGGTTCCATACAGCCCAGCCCTCTCCTCTGTGCTTCTGGGTGGTGACTGTGATCGTCAGACTACTGAAATATTAACAGTCTGATTGGAGATGTCTTAGACTGTGCTTAAATAGTTAAGGAACTCTGTTCATCTTTCATTATTATGATTATCTTTGATCACTCGTATGACAATTTTACATTTTACAGTTACACACTAGAGACAACCTCCACCTTACCCTGGTTTGCTTCAACTCAAGGGTCTTGGTCCACTTCCCTGTGACACTTGTTTGAAGACTTATGACACAAAGTTGATAGTTAATATTGACCATAGGAGGAGGGTTCCTAGTTTCTCTGAGTTAGAGGCCTGTCTATGTGGAGTCTGCATGATCTTCTTTTGTCCCTGATGAACTGGAGATCTGTCCAGGGTGTATTCCAGCGTCTGACCCAGTGACCTCTATGGCCCAGGCTGGATGGATGGATGGAATACAGATATTCTAAAGTGCTCATTAGTTTTTCAGCTGCACCGCTTGTCTTCTACAAATTCTGCAACTTGGGTCACAGAAAGTCACAGAAACTTCAAGTCTGATGAGAGCTGAGGCCTTTTAAATTTGTGGAGTTCAACTCATTCCCTCTTCCCCTGCCTCTCCTCTGACAAGTGGATGCTTACTTATGAAATGGCGGAGGCAGGCCCGCGCCAGCTAAACTACAGGTGACAGATGGTGAAGGTGGATCTGACCACCCGAAAGAAAAATATGTTTTGTTCTTCCAATGTAATTGCATGGTAACAAGATGCAGAAACAAATTTATTCTCACCCTTTCACACATGGATATGACAGGGAGTGGGACAGAAGTGGGGCACAATCGCATGAATTTTGTTTACAATAGCAACAATAAAAAGGTGCCTGTGTTTGTTTGTTTGTGTTTGTGTGTGTGCACGCGCGCTGCTGAAGGAAACTATAAGATTTTATCTGTCATATTTATGGCTTTTATACACTATTCATAAAGTAACATTTATTGATGTTATATACCAGACAAACTATAACACAATCAAATGAAGTGCTACAATTTCCTAAAAAAAGAACACCTGGAGCAAATACAAAGGAAATACCAGATTTTCGGTTCTCTCACCGCTGCGTAAGTTGAGGGCGTGGTGTTTGTCCAGCGACCAACCTCCCAGGTTTGACGGAACCAGCTCAAATCCTTGCATCAGTGCCGTCCTCCTCTCCCACTGGATAACGCCAGAACATGACTCATACTCATAGCCGACAGAAACTGAAATACAAACACGTTCACACATGAGAGGGCTCCGTGTCGCAGAGAGTAATAACTATGTGCTGTCCAGCAAAGTCACTGTATGGTGCATACTAATGACAGTCAGACTGTGCACACAAACACATTTGCTTCTACACGCTTGCTACACAATTTGGTTGAGTGGCAAGGCACACAACGTGTACGCTAAGACCTCATCAGGCTGTGAAGTTTAGAGAGATCTGTGAGAAGTGGAGGCATAATCAGGAGAAGACACTCTATATGAAGGAGCCCTAGAATTAGCTGCGTGGCCTCTCAGTGGTAATGATATGCTTTGCACTTTCCCCACTTCAACTACATGCTTTTTTCCCTCTACTTCTCAAAAATGTTTTGTCAGTCATTTACCACTTCAGGCTTTGAATGCATCACATTTGAGGGCATTTGCGGCAAAAATTCCTGGAAAAAGGATTAGTCTATTAGTGCATACATGGAAATTCCAAAACACACAATCATATGTAGAGGAAGAAATCCATCAATCCATCAAGCATCACTGGAGCCATGTCAATGAATAACTGACCTGTTAGTAGTGTTACTGTAGATTTTCTATACTTTTTACAGAGTACAGTTTGTATCTGGTTGCCCAGTTGCTTGGCTAGCAAAATTTCATATTCAGTCTTGGGGGCTTATACTGGTAACGTAGAGGTTGGCTGTGATGGAATCTATTTTGACAGCACATGTAGGAATTTCTGCAAGTCCCATATGGCATCAAAATCAAGAATTATTTTGAAAGACAAATTTTCAGTGGCAGGACACTGAAAATGAAAAAACAAGACTTAAAACCTGCTGAAAATAATTACACATTCAAAGCTGAAAATATATATGCAAGTTCCGACGCTCTCTTCAGAAAACTTTTAACTCAAACAATTTTTTTATTCAAACGAAGGCTGTGCTGACAGTCTTTCTGTTTGATAAAAATATGCTTGCTCAATAAATTGTAATATTTTAGCAGAAGTGCTCTTGTGCATCTTCTGCAGGTTTATATATACTTTAGAGACAATTGGTAGTTTTACTGATATTGCTCAGGAGTACACTTTTATATCATTTGCCGGTCAATATATAAATACCACTAGATAGCACCTTATTTATTTATTTAGTATCTCGCGATGAAATGAATGCTACTGTGCAGCAAAGGCAGGCTGACATGTTTGACACCAGCTACTAAAAGAGTTGTCACTGTCAATCACTGTTGGCACTGATCTCTCTTAACTTGCTTCACTGTAAACCAGCACGTCTGTGGATTCAAGGGCACTCCAGGGGAATAGAGAGCACAGTCAGCAGCAACACCAGCAAAAACGGCAGAATACATAAGTCATTATGCACAAATTCAGGACTCTCAACAGGCACAAAAGCCCAACAACAGACGCAATCACCTAAATTGGAAGTGGCAAAGGTGGGATGTTGGGAATTCCAGGAAAAAAATATTAAGTGTTTCAATCTATTTAGTGCACTCAAAAGGTTTGTGTGATAGGCTGAGAAATTTGTGTTTTTGATGTTTGAAATAGAAACGCATTACACTGCAGTTTCTGATGCTGAAGTCAACCCCTTGAAGAACCTGTTTCATGGCCTGGAAAACAATCTGTCCTCGTGAAAATGAATCAGAAGTTGTCCTTAATACGTCACTATGGGACAGTGGCCATTAAAATGAAATCCGACAGTAAAAATGATTTTATTAGGGGAACAATGCTTTTCCAGGACAAAACAGGTAAAGCAAAGACAAAGGAATCTCAAAGGAAATCTTTCACTGTTCAGAGGACTGCTTTAAAAAGGAATATTACTGTAGCTATAACACAGAACACACACATCAGCGCACATGGACACTGTATTACAAATAACACACATGGATGGGCTCCTACACGAATGCACACACCTAATATCAGAGGTGTTCATTCACTTCAGCTGAAGCCTCAGGCAACATGTTCACCTCAGCAAACTGAGCATGATCTCCCTCTCTCTCCCAACATCCGGTAGCAAGATCAGTGATAACAGAAACTCTGTGTGTGTGTGTGTGTGTGTGAGTGTGTGTGTGTGTGTGTGTGTGTGTGTGTGTGTGTG
>BJFM01002423.1:134056-145938 GCA_016586285.1 Arothron firmamentum
GTGTGTGTGTGTGTGTGTGTGTGTGTGGTGGTGGGGTCTCAGAGGGGAGGAGAAAAAGGATGAGGGATGGTTGATGGCTGGAAACAAGCCCAAAACAACCATTTATCAAGAGACCATCAACAGATACCAACACCAACGGACAAAAACATTCATTCATTAAAAATGAGTTTAACAAAATAGCCCAATGTTAAACAAAATCACTAACTGAATGACTAATGAGTAACTAACTAAAAAAGTAATCTCAGTTTACTGATTTAACAAATGTGTTTTCTTTTACTCTGAAAATAAAATAACTTCCTTCTAATACACAGTTTCAGGGCTGACTAACTCAATTTCTTTGTTGGTTCTGCACTTTATAGACGGTCCCTCGGTGCTCGGCTTTAATGTATTTGGAAATTGTGTGTTTAATAGTTACTGATTTCCAAATCTTGCATATCATTTCCAAATTTACCACAGTTGCATGTGAGAGCTGCATTTACACATAAATTCAAGCCTGAGGGCCAACAACGCATAAATAGATAGACAGACAGACAGTAAAGCAAAGCAAATGCAGAGCAACAGCAGACAAGTGAAAACAAAAACGCATCACAACACTGACACTAACAGGCATCATTCAGAGGTGTTTTTCTAATGCTACAAACCAAAGAGTGTTGAAAATGTACCACACTGAGCAGTTGTTGATTCATAACACAAATATAAATATGCACTATGGATAAAAACATGTGTCTCAGAATGCCAGAAACAATAGAGAGGGAGGATCAGGGGCAAACATTACGCTGGTAGACAAGAGGAAACAAGGGAGAGCAGGGGAAGACAAGACAGAGGTAGCAAGGGAGATCAGTGGTAACAGAGATTTAACAGACAAGAAAGAAAATAGAGTTCAGGGGAGGGGAAAGAGTCAGAGGAAGACAGGAAGCAAGGAAAGAGGGTAAGAGGGGTGTGTGGGGATGGGGATGCTTGTGCAAAGCAGGGCAGGAGTTAAAAAAAGTTGAAGGATCAGCAGGGAGTTTGGGCAGATGAACTGTAGCTCTGACAGAAGAGGGGAAGGATCAGGAAGAGATGAGCCCACTCAGGTGGACAAAGTTTAGTGTGTGAGGGGGAAAGTTCTCCCAACTTCAGTTTTTCTACAAGCTTCCTCATTGGAAAACACATTGAGTGGAAACACCATCTTATAAATGGAAAAGTCAATGCTTTTGTTATAATGGCATTTTTAAAATGTCTATTTTAACCATAAAAGAAAATACAATAACAGTAACAGATCCACTATGTTTTCTTATACAGGGAAAAAAGGATATTGAGAGAAAATGGGTAACATTTATGGAAAGTCTCCATAAGCATCACTAACTGTGTAGTTCCACAAACATTTTTCCACACGAGAACACAGAGACATCTGTCCAAAAGTGCTGCCTCTCCTGATGATATCTTTACTGCCTGTTCCTCCACAGTGAATCAAGTCATCAATCTTCAGCTTTTTCTTTTGAATCCAACTCCCAGCTTCCTGTTTCCAGTGGTGAAGATCGCCTCATTCAGTATGTTTGCAAGCGTAGTTAGCCAAGCCGTTTAATTGGACTATTGTCATTAGTGCCTCTTCCTGCACTGAGCATGCCTCAGTCTAGTGCTGAAGGAGCTGACTAGGGCCTCCACAGTGTGATGCACAGGGTGGGAGGAGTTGCCCCTGATGGCTGTCAGCCTGGCCAGCATGCTTCTGTCTGTCACCTCCTCAATGGAGTCCAGGCCGCAGCCCAGGACAGAGCCAGCTCTCTTAACCAGCTTGTTAAGTCTCTTCCTGTCTCTGTCTGAGCTGCCCCCCCCCGAACACACAATGGCATAAAACACTGTTGAGGCCACTACAGTATTGTAGGATGTCCTGAGAAGAGCCCAGTTCACGCTGAAGGACCTCAGTCTCCTCAGCACGTGCAGGCGACTCTGGCCCTTCTTGCACTGGGCGGTGTTGTGAGACCAGTCCAGTTTTCAGGTATTTGAAAGAAAAGAATGATCCAAGCAATAGCTAATAGCGAGCTAACAAATTAGCACTTCAGACAGCATGGATTGTGTCTCTTATCTGCTACCGTCTGACTGGTCTGTATACATGCAGGAGTGGACTGACTTTCAGTTACATTTCCTTGGTGTGTTAGATTGACTTTTAAAACTTAGCCCAGTTTTAGTTGCGGTGTTGGGTAAACCTACTGACTGACAGTCCACGTTCTCCCACCACCACCATGACTAATGCTACTTAATTCTAGTAAAATCTACTAAAGATGGGATTATCAAACCACTAGCAGATAAACTACAGTGAGGTATCTCAGGTATTACAGTATCAACCACTCTCCAGTCTGTCACGTCCCAGTGGGAGGCCGTCCATTAACAGCTGGATGACCGTCCACATAATATTCAATCTTTTACACAAGGACTTCCAATCAGGCTTTTTAATGCCACCCACAGTAGTTCAGTGCTCAAAGAGGTTGTTGAGGGATGATGATAAAACATGTCTTCTGGTGTTGAATCGGAGACTTTTACACCGTTAATCTGGCATCCTTTTCTTAAGTGTTGAAAATGGCTCCTTTCTTTTCTATCTACTTCAGGAGATAAGTCCCTTGGGAGTATTATGTCTGGAAGTGTAACACCAGCGAGCATAGCAGAAAAAAACATCAATCAAATAAAAATAATGATTATATAAATACTGGCACTTTTCTACGGGACACATCATTCGGCATTGATGCAATTTTATATCGGTACAAATCGAGTTAAGTAGTCTTGCTTACAGCTGAAAGCGTTGTCTAGACGCGTCGTGTTTCAGTTTGCCTACAACGACAAGCTTGTGCCAGGGAAACTAAAGCATTGTGAATACATATACGGACCTCCCCTGGCCTTGAATGTAGGCTTGTGAACAAATTTTCTGAATTCCACACATTTCCTGACAGTTTCTTTAGACTGTAACGGCATTAATTCAGAATTTTTAAAAAAGATTTTTTTTTTTGGAATTTATTTTTTAAATAATGTGAATTCACAGATTAGTTACTTCTACTCTCCATGCCCATCTGTTTGTTTGGTCATCTAGGACTATACAAACCTTCTCAACAAATCTACCTAAAGATTAATTAAGCATTATTACCTGTTATTTATTACACCTACCAGTTGCATATGTGAGCCCCCAGACCTCCTGGCCATAGACATCGGTCTTGTTCCAGACCAGCCTGTGGACTAGACCAGGCCCAGCAGGATACCACCGCTGGTATAACCTTCCTTCCACGGATGCACGGACGTGCACCTTTGACAAACCCCCCAGTGGGGAGACAGGCGACACTGGGGAGGGAGGCGTGAGGAGGATTCGTAGCATGGAGAGATAGCCTGCAGCACGGCTGCTCAAATAGTTCAACTTCACAAAGGCTCCTGGGATTGAAACTTCCTCCTGCACCACCTAGAGAAGAACAAGATGGAAATGGAGATTTAAAGGTGACTGAGAAAAGGAATAATTGGGTTTTTTTTAAAAGGTGACGGTGCAAAAAGTGGCAGGTACAGGGTGAAATAGTTCACACAGTGTGGTGCAAGAAAATCCATTTTCCCTGTGGCTGTCATGTTAATACAGTCATAAAAAATACTACTTGGCCAAATTCTGATTAGTTGCTGCTTAATTGTTTTTTTTCCCTTTTGTTTTTTACAAGGATACGGAATTCTCACATAATCAGTCTAATTTATTTTTTGTCAAAGAGCTCAGGCTGTGCAAAACATGCACAAGTGCATAAGATTCAATCTGACAAATGCAAAAGGAAGGTCAAAAGGGTTCACTTTAGAGGGCAAACATAAGCACTGGTCTGACCTCCATGCCCAACGTTCACCCACCTAATTTGCTTTTGTTTTGTGGAAAGTAGACAGATAAAGCACATATTTGCATATTGCTCATTCCTTATTTGCATGATGCAAACATAAAATAGAACAAAATTTGCAAATTCCTGTGAGACCTGGTTGGGCTGTTTTTATAAAGCTGTTACAAATTGAATTTTAGCTTCACCACTGCCCATGATAAATACAGGCAACGAAGCGATTGTTATATTTCATACCTGGAGCTCAGGAACGGCGGGCCCTTTTTCTGCACACGCCGCAGCGTATCTGGGCAGAGGATAGGGCAACACCAGCGGGTACGGGCTCAGAACACTCCTGATGTCACATTTCGCAGGCTGACCTTCTTCCCTGGACATGGTCACCTGTTCCAGGACTAGGAAGTTGTTGTTAGGCGTTAAAACGGTGCGCGTCTGCGTCAGGAAGGGTGGCCGCTGGAACATCAGGGTCACAGACATGGCACCCATGGTCACCAGGTCAAAACTAAAGAGGGAAAGACAGAAGACATATGGAACATCAAGGTTAACAAACCAGGCCCACCTTTGATAAACATTCACTGAGAATCTTCCTACCTTCCATCTTTTCTACTGATGCTGTAGCCATACTCTGGATGTTGTGGAAAAGTGATGTTGACACCAACTAGCGGAGACCCATCTTGCAAAGCGACGCCACCTCGAATCACAGATACCCGGCTGAATCCACCCCGAAAAAACAAAACAAAACAGGAATCAGAGAACTTAAGAGAAAGTAAAGGAAAGATGATTATTTGAAAGGACATATAAGTGCATCATAATGCATCGAGATACATCTTGTGCATTAAGGTAAAGTAACAGTATTGATTCTGCATTTACATACATTTACTGCTCAATATGTAGAGCCATCTTGAATAAACCCCACGGTAACGTTCAGCCATATAAAAAAATGAAAAGCCTTAAAAGCACAGGCAGAGTGACAGCGGTACCAGCAGCCAAAACAAGTAATTCTGAAATACTTTAAAATGTGAAAACCGCTGCTTAAATCTGCAGTCATGCTTATCGCTCAAATGAAGACAGATTTAGATGGAGACACACACACACACACACACACACACACACACACACACACACACACACACACACACACACACACACACACACACACACACACACACACACACACACACACATTTATTAATGGAGCACATCTGTTACTCCCGAAGAGGAAAAAATGAAGACAGGTGATGTTTCCCCCCCCCGGCTGGCTGCATTGACCAGTCTGTTACTCCTGCCCTGAAAGCTGCCATTGATTTCCCTTCGAAAAAAACGGCCACATAATTAATTCATTTGTTTATTCCACAAGTGAGCTGGTGGAAGAAAAATGCACTTTGCCATTTTTCAGAGGCATCACTCCTTGTTTTCTAACCTGATTTTTCTAGGTCATCACCGTGTTAGCGAAATGTATTTCCTTGTCTCAGATAGTAGTAAGAGGTCACTGAAAAATTAATGGTGACACCTTCACTTGCAGTGTAACTGAATGATGCATTAAACATTAATATGTGACAAACAAACTCTGCAGTTGTAGTCTGACACCGATACGGGAGGACAAGCCTCTGCTAAGCGACTGCTAATCTCCAGGGAAACACATATCAGTACGATGCGTGTGCAAGCATGTAAACACACGAAAGGCCTTATTCGTATTCAAACGCACACTCTCATTTAACAAATAATTGGTAATGGACAATTTAATGCATTAAATACAGACACATTTGCTTCATTAGCTGCAACTCATGTCTTTCAACATGCCACACATTACTCAAGGACAAACACAGAAGGCAAATAGAACGAAGCTATTCGCATGCACGCACAGACCAGCCGCACAGAGAGTAAACAAGCACATACCTGGTATCAAAGGGCACGTCTCCGGGGAGAGTGTGTGTGGCTGCTTTACCAAGGAGGAAGCTTATGCGCTGGTAGAAGCTCTGAGTGTGTGTGATGGGGGGTGAGGGGGCTGCAATGGTGGACGGCAGGCCCTGCTGCAAGAGGACCAGCGGGTCGGCCGAGCCGTGACACAGAGGGTCGGAGCCGCAGCTCAGCTGTTCACAGCAGTCGGGGTCAACGCAGTCTATGAGGCCATCTAAAGGAAATAACAAAGTTGTTTTTTTTTTTAAAACCAGGCCGGAATAATTTGGACAAATTAGGGTCCAAAAGGCTGAGGTATAGTCCACCCTCTGAAAATCCAACATCTGCTGGCTGATTATAAACTCTGCTGCATTAACAGAATCTATAACAATGAGCTTTTTCACCATTATCATGAGTAGCAGGCAAATAAGATTCATTAAGGGAAATTACTATACAATTACAGCATCTACTGCTATAAATCAGACTTAAATTACGGTACCTCTATTATTGGAATGTGATTTATTGAAGTCCAGTGCAAACAGTGAGATACAAAGAAAGACTGCAGGTAATAGGAACCAGGCTGGCATTTGTGTTTCCTATTTCAAGTCTGTTCCTGAAAAGGCAGGAAACTGTGCTGACATTTAAATGCGCCTGACCACAGAGCAGAGAGTTAAAGGCCAACAATATTCTATTATAACCTCGTCCTACAAAGGTAACATGGCACAATGGCTGATTTTCATAGGATTCTCTGCTTCAGCTTGAAAGGGCCATTATTGATTTCATTTCTAATGCCACTGTCATTAAAAGCACGCAGATTTCTGGCTAATTCTCCACGGACAACTCTTACACACCATTACACACAGTTGGGTGCAGCAGTACACTTTGGAGACATAAATAAAAATGTGTGTGCCATTTCACTGCCAGCAAGGAGAAATGTGTTTTTTGTTGTTTTTTTTCTCAAAAGAAAGAAATAATTCTAGAAACAACTGAAATCGACCATGGTACAAAAATTGTGCAGAGCGATAGAGGGATAAAAAGATAAGTGTAAATTGTCTCCGGCTGTGTTGCTGAGTCTCTTGGGCATAATCACCCTTTTAGATGAACATTAGATACCAGACACTCGCCTCGGTTCAAATGCATGTGGGGCCTGGGCTTTTCCTGTGTGGAGTTTGCATGTTCTCCCCATGTACACGTGGGTTCTCTCCAGGTACTGCAGCTTCCTTCCACAGTCCAAAAGCATTCAGGGGATAGTTGAACTGGTGAATCAACACTGACCTTAAGTGTGATTTTGAGTGTTTGTCTCTTTATGTTAACTCTGCAATGATCTGACTACTTGTACAGAGTGTCCCATCTTGAAGGCTGGAATACGTTTCAGCCCCCACGTCATAGAAGGTGCAAGGATTTGTATATAGACATATATAATTAATCTTTGGTCTTATAAACCTGGCCCTTTCACACTTACTCTTATTCTCTACTGATGCATACTGTATAGGAGCAGAAAACTGGCCATTAGAAATAATTCGCACATATGATATGTGCAGATATCAATGTAGTTAGTTCAGCAATTCATTACTGCAGTCCATAATGACAGACTTCTATATATGTATAAATTTAATATGTATATTAAAAAAAGAAAAGGCTTCTTCTGAATGGAATAATATAGTTCATACAGTATACAATGCATTATTTCATCTTAATGTCACCTTTCTGCAAGAGTCAACAAAGGAATAGTCAAACGACACGAAAATTGATTGCCTTTTAAATCAGAATAGGTATCAAATTTCAAACATCGGGCTCACTGGGATGTCAGTCACCATCTTTAATCTTCTGTCCCACTTTGTTCTTAGTGTTCTTATTTACTCGCCATGAATTTGATGAGCTGATTGGCCTGTGGAGTGAAATTGATGTTGGAAATATTTAAAAAAGAGAGAAAGGGAGAGAGAGAGAGAGAGAGAGAGAAAGAGAGAGAGAGAGAGAGAGAGAGAGAGAGAGAGAGAGAGAGAGAGAGAGAGAGAGAGAGAGAGAGAGAGAGAGAGATTGAATCGAAACAAGAGCACAGGGTAGCTCATGCGCCTCAGAACAACAGGCTGGAAGTCCCGTTCGTCACGCAGTGACTGAACACAGCAGTCAACGAGGGCATGGAGTGCACATGGCTGAGCAACCGAATGGTGAAAACACCAGAGAAAGAAAAATAAGGTAGAGCTGACAAGGAGCAGACCAAATGTAAGAAGACTAAAGGACTTTGCTGCTGAAATTCAGGAGATCTTAGCACTAATGTAACAGACGGGTCTACTGAGGGCCTATTGTTATATTATTAATCTGCACTGCCACCAAAAACATTATCAGCTAGTAATATTATTTGTTCTGTAACTTCAGGCTGTATATTTCATCCATCCAAACACACATTGAGTCATTATAGCTGTAGTGTTCTTCTGTGGTAAAATACAAATATTAGCCTCTTGGAATGAGCCACTCATTACTTTGTCAGTTTGGGCTCTCTAATTCAGGAGACAAGATGGGGAAAATGCAGCAGGTGAGACCAAACAATTAGCAGCAGGTGTCATATTTGAAGTTTCAGAAAGATATTATGCTAATGGTTCATTACATGATGTTGCATTATGCCTATTATGAGCTCAGGTGTTTAATTTTCTTCTCTAAAAGCAATGAAAAAAAGATATCTCATGAGCATTTGACAGCTTTGTCCTGCCTTGCCTATTTCTCAGAATTAAGACAATGAGACAAAAATATCAAAACTAAAAAAAACAAAAAAAACAATGATTTTTCTTCCCATTTTCCTAAACAGCAAAACGCATGCTCACAAATATTGGGCTGTCCATTCTTTTATCTTATTATAATCAAATCCACTGAAACAGGTCTCTTCGCTGTTGCCATTGAGTATAGTCTGCCCCTACTTTATGCTTCAAAAAACATTATTTAGTTAAAAGCTATAATCTGGCGTGAGGGCCCAGTGTTCAAATTTGAACAGCCATCTAATGCCAACTCCCATAAACTGTTGGCTCCATCTCTCACAGAGCTTTGGTAAACAATGTGCAGGAAAAGAGGGAATAGAGGGTTACGTAGCAGCTTTTAACACCCTGCATCATCTGAGGAAAAGGTTCTTTAAAGTACGCATGTGTGCGGTTCCCTGCTGCTGCAGCGCTGATTCAAATGCCACACGCCACACGCTGTGGAACCACGTGAAGCAATATCAAAAGGAAAGAAAACTTTCACTACGCACAGGACCTCATTTGCAATCATCGGCTTAACAGAGTTCTTTATTATGGATATTTGGTGGATCCCAAAATGAATGTGAATTTGGGAGAAGAGTACGATGAGGCTGATTTACTAAGATCCATATAATAAGTGTTAAATTGTGTGTCAAACTGTATATTAGAAGATTAGTGTTTGTAGGTGTTGGACAAAGAAAAACTGTCCCGCTGATAACGCGCACAAAATGGATGCAGAGTGGATTCGTATTTATTTGCAGTTGGTGTGTTTTGCTGGAAACTAATGCCCCAGCAACAGGGGTGATGGCTCTGCATTCATGCAGGTCCACAGCCAAGCGATTTCAGCCTCACTCCCAAATCCTCAAACCATGCTTGGCCATCTACGGGATGCAGGCGGGAATCCTGTTGCGTAACTTTTCCATCCATCTGTCCAACCAATTTCAATTAAACACTGCTTAGGCCCAATCAGGGCCAAGCTGGGTGCTGGCGTCTTTCCCAGCAGTCACTGGGTGAGAGGCAGGAATACACCCTGGACATCACAGGTCCATCACAGGACACGCGCACACGCACGCACACACACACCATTCTTTCACACACTCGCACCAAAGGCCAATCTAGAGTGTCCAATCAACCTAGTGGGTATGTTTTTGGACTGTTGGAGGAAACTGGAGGAAAACTACACTTAAAGCACTTGAACTACTGGACTCTCGTAAACTTCAGAAAATTGGATGAAATTTTGGTAATTTTTGCCAACACACTCTTGATGCTCGATGACAAATATGGAAGCTACAACTGTTGATTCCCTTACTTCAACACAAGCCAAACCATAAAACCTTCACATGCATGACATGGAGGAAATGTGCATTTAAAAATTTAGGTTCTGTCTAGTTGTGGATATAAACATCTTCTGACTGATGAAAAAAGCAACAAGTAAAACAAAAACTCATTTTGCAGTAGTGTTTCTTCACTCCACAGAGATTAACACGAATGCTGAGCATGCAGTCTTGGTGAATTCTTTCATTTCTGTGTCTCCACCCTGTGTAAAAGTGGACTGCAATTGCCATTCAGTGCATGTTTGCTCCACTCTGCATTTAGTAATTAAATTAAACACCAAACTTTGAATATTTTTAAGTGCATAAGTGGAAAATCCAAATAGTCATTTTGTTTTTGAACAATATGTGAGGTCAACTTTCCGTTTGTTTTTGGACACGCAGACAAATTTATGTTCTCAAAATTTGTTATATGATGAAGTATTATAAAAATGTGTTGACGAATGCACATGCGAGCAAGACACACAAATGTGCACATGTGAGCAAGAAATACAAATGTGTTGACAGTTTTTTTGGATTGCATAAACACTAAAATTAAAAGTCTTACACAATTTTCAAAACCTTAAACTCAAGGAACAAAACATTGAACCAAATATTTACTACTATAAACACAAAGTTAGCCTCACACTTTTTGCACAACAATACACACAGTGATTTGCAAAACACTAAACACACTTGTCTACATTAGACACAGATGTCGATCATGATGTCACTTTCTTGCAATTCCAAAGCACTGAATGATAAATCACCACAGCCATTAGCCAACTGGTTAAACACACACATCAGGTGAGCAAACACATGACTGGTTTATTGTAGACACACCAATCAGGTTTGAGCACTATAAAAATGCAGCAGGTGAGTTCTCTTGCTTTCAGACAGAGTGGAAGAAGTCAGAGGAAGAAGATTGAGGGTAAGAGGGGGAATCTGTGAAGGACAAATAGGAGATAGAGGTAGAGGTCGGGGAAGAGGAAGAAGAAGACCTGAAGCAAGAGCAGAATGTTCTCTAAGAAGAAGAGGACCAAATTTGACAAATGAAACTCATGCAACGCTACTTGATCATGTCATAAACCATGGACTGACTGATTTTATATCAAGAGAAACAAATCATGTTTTCAATAGTCTGCAGCATTGATCTTGTTTGTCTTTTGATTTACCATGTTGTATATCGGTAATTTCTCTGTATACCTTATTATAGTAATCTAATCACCGAGAGGTAGAATTGCTAAAAGTGTTTCAGTTAAATACAGGAGTGATTAACTGGTTCAAACAGAGTTAAGCCTCGTGAAAAGTGTGTGTTTCATATGGTAACATGGTGTGGTTTTTATAAATGTATGTATAGTTTTGACAAGAGTGTTTCATTTTGCACAGAATCTGAGGTGTTCTGCATATTGTGTGTGTCTGTGCTAATTGTGTGTAGTGTTTTGAAATTCTGAGCCCTGTTTTCAAAATCTTGCCTAAGCAATCGTAAAAAACTGTAATATAATCAGGACTCCACTGGAGACTCAGCAGGACTGGGACAGCATGGAGGGATGACGGGACAAACAATGAGGCAGATTTCTCAGCAGGAGAAACAGAAGGACAAAGTAATGGACAATCTGCCAGAAAGACGGGAATGAAAGAGGGATGAGAAAAGAGAAAGAGATAGAAAATGATAGATCATAGTAGAAATGTCACCTCCGTCGTTGTCAGACCCATCACTGCAGTCAGTTTCCATGACAACACTGCATCCAGGCCCACTCCATCCAGTCTGGCAGACGCAGCGCCAACCACTCTGCTCCAAGGTACAGCGCCCATGCCCACTGCACAAACCTGGGCAGCCATCTGAAAAGGTGTGTCATGAAAAACGTGCACGTTTATTTGTCATATCTCAGATTGTCAGGGATGGTGTCACAACCTCTAAATAAAAGTAAATACCTTTAACAACCACGTCCAAGTCGTGAGTGACTGTGGAGGGTCCGATGTGAGAAAAGAGGAGGACAAAGAGTCACAAGTTTTTTTTTTCTTTTTCAGTAGTATTATTAATATAATATATAATATATTATTATATTAATATATCTATGGAAATTAGTCTTTCTCTCTCTCTCTCTCTCTTTTGCTCTCTCTCTCTCTCT
>BJFM01002423.1:145964-180468 GCA_016586285.1 Arothron firmamentum
CTCTCTCTCACACACACACACACACACACACACACACACACACACACACACACACACACACACACATACAGCTCACCGATGTTGCAGTGTTCCCCCTCCCAGCCAGGCTGACAGATGCAGGTCCCGTCGTGGCACTGGCCATGTTCCTCGCAGCGTGGATGGCATGCTCTTTGGTCGCACGCGGCGCCAGTCCAACCCTCCTCACACTGACACTGGCCCTCTGAGCAAGCACCATGGCTGCCACATGGCACCGGGCACAGCTCTGTCAGACAGGGAAGGAAAAGGTCAGAGGAAGGACATAATGAGTGAGTGGTAGCGAAAACACTGAGGATTTGTTTTAAGAGGAAGGAAGCAAAAGTGGTGGGTTACAGGATACAGGCAGGTATTGAAAAGCAAACCAGAATACCCACAAAGACTAAACAGGGTGACTTTCTGAGAATCCACTTTCTTCACACCACTAATAGCTGAGCTCCCTGAAGGATGGGACGAGTGAATAGACATAACAGCAGAAAATGATTCATGTTTGCGCCTCATATTTAAACTTTAGGGACTCTAGTCCAGCTCCATTAATCTTTTCTGACATTTTGATCAGATTTGAGGGGTATATTAAAACAAGTTCTTTATCTCACCATCACTGTCTCAGTCAACCTTCTCTTTTTCAGTATCCCATCCCTTTCCTCAATTTTGGAACATCTCATTTTTAGCCCTGTGTTTGTCTGTTTTCTTTTTTGTGTGCTCCTCGCTATCTAACTCATTCCTGCTTACTTTTCTCTGCAGATGCAAAGCCTCATCCATCAGTAAAGCGTGCAAAAGGCTGCAGGCACACAAAGATTACTTATCCAGCTGAAGTAAAAAGTTATTTCAATTTAAATATACATATCATGGAGAGGGAGGAAAATGTGGATTAAAGTTGGAGAGTTTTCAGTTCTTTATTAGAACGACATTAGTTTAGCTATGCTTCAACAAGGCAGAGATGAAGAATTGCTGGGTGGTTTTGATTAAATGCCCAGCAGGTACAGAGAGAAGCCAGTCATATCTTAAGTATTCAGCTACGGTCCACCATTATCAAGAACTAAATCACAATATTAAAGTGCACACACCTGAGATCATGGGCTATGCCAATTTCCTGCAAATCATAGCTGCCCAGGATAAAACAGCTTCAAGCCTAGAGTTTAGGTGGGTGTAGTCAAAACAGAGATTTACTGCTAAAACTGCTCTTTTCCTCACAGTTGCAAGGGCAAGGCTATTGCTGCAGAGTACACACTGCTGCATTCTATTTTTTCAAAATTAAACTTCATGAGCTTTAGTTTTGCTTATGACGATTTCAACTCCATGACTTCCAAATCTCTGAAGAACCCCATTGAGATTTGCAGGGATTAAGGAGTACAATGTTAAATAAAGGCAGATGTAGCAAAAGCATAATACAGTAAAAGGGTTGTTAATCAACATCTGCAAGTCTCCAAGGTGAACTATTCCTCGGAGCTGCAGTCTCTGAAAGGCCTTGCAGCTGTGAGAAAAAAGGCATTTCTTTCTTGCCTGCCTCATTTACCTGAAGGAAATTGTGCATGTGTATGAGCATACTGTGTGTTGCACTATAAATGCACACTATATTGTGTGAGGGTGTGTGTGTGTGTGTGTTGGATGGGGCACAGCTGTCAGCGACTCATGAGTGGAAATCTCATTTACGACTAGCATGAAGGGAGCGCAAATACACTCACGTGCACACAGACCCATTTTACCGAGAGGGTTCAATCCCTATTTCTGTCTTATGTCTATCAAAGCCCCAGAAAATGGTATCTGGCGGCCCATGCATGCTACAAGAACACTAGGAAACTAGTTGCAATTTTCCTCCGGCTGAACAATAATCCGCAGGTTTTACCTGTGTAGCAGTCTGGCCCTGTCCAGTTGGGCTGGCAGGCACAGGTGTCTGACTCGGGGAGATAGGTGCCATGTCCTGAGCACTGCTCCTGACAGGCTGGCAGTGGGTCATCACAATTCACTCCTGTCCAGCCTGCAGAGCACACGCACTCCCCGCGCACGCACACGCCGTGGCCGCCGCACTGAGGGTCCACACAGTCCACTACAGATTGGGGGAGAAGGGATGAGTCAGAGGTGGGAATGAGGTGAGGTGGGGAGAGCAGGAGAAGGTGCCTCATTATAATCATCAGTTCACCAAGTATGAAAGCAGTGTTCTTTGCATCCCATCCAGAAGTTAACCACCCTATCGACAATTCCTGTATCGGTTCCACAACATTACACTTCATAGGGCACTTAGAACTGACGCTTTGATAAGAGGTGAAATGGGCTAGGGTTTTTTTTGAGTGTGTGTGTGTGTGTGTGTGTGTGTGTGTGTGTGTGTGTGTGTGTGTGTGTGTGTGTGTGTGATAGTGTCTGCGTTACGCTGTGAGAGTGTGTGTAATTAGAGATCCGCATGCCAAGCCAAGGATCAGCACCATTTGGCTCAGCTCAGTTTTGCAACTCAAGGTCAAACACCTGATTCAGTCACCACAGGCAGAGACAGCAGAGGTGACAGCTCCACAGACGCTGGCTCGTCAGTGCCAGCAAGCTCTGATCGGGTGGAACACTATAACTTTCAAGTCTTACAGCGTTCTTGGTTTCTGCTCGTTTATTAGCTGGGTTAACATCAGACAGCAAAGCACGGAGAATATGGTAATAAATGTCATGAATGCATACAGGAAAATACAGAAGACAGTCATTTTTATATCTTTTCTGGATTAGATATAATATTATCATTAGTCATGTGACAAGGGAAGTTTTTAACAATGAAACAAGTAGCAGTGCTTTATCCTCTTTCACAAAACTGGCACACGCACGCACGCACGCACGCACGCACACACACACACACACACACACACAAATGCCCCAGCACAGAAGAAGAGTCAGCAGTTCTGTTGATTGCTTCTGATGGCACAGAAAAACGTGGAAATGCTGCCTCATGGGAGGTCTCAAATTATAATAAAGCATATTTTTCTGATATTTATTAACACTGAAATGAGGGTGCAATATAAATTCTAATGTAACTTATACCTTGTGTGCATTTCTGACAGTATTCCATGTTAAAAGAATCACAGGAGAAATTGTAATTTATCTACATTAACTGTAGGTGAACCAACTAGTGAAAAAGGTTTCAGTTAGGACCAAACTGAAATTGATTTAAATGTATCGTTTGTGCAGCCTGTGTCCTGTTTCCATCTACCTAATGAATGTCAGACTGTTCCTTCTTTCAGCTCCACCAGCTGTTATAAAGATAAAGATAAATATCTGGTTCTTTAGGAACAGGTTGGGATGAGACACGGAATTGCTGAACAAATAAAAAGAGAAAAAAGGAAAAGAGAATGCTGAAAAGAAAGAGAGCTACAAAAACAGAAATAAATAGCGTGATGGTAAATCTTTGCAGAATGAAGAACCAGCCCAAACACTGTGAAATTAGTCTGGAATTCTGTCTCCCTCTCCCTCTCTCTCTCACACACACATTGCACTTCTATCTTTGTGAGGACTTTCATATTCAAAATATATTGTATGTATAACAAGCCCCTTTTCCTAACCATTTCCACTAATCCCCTGATCTTAACCTTTACCGTAAACCTTAAACAATCCCAATTCTAACCTCAACCGTAAATACAAGTCTTAACCCTCAAACAGGCGTTTGAAGTTGTGAGGACCAGCCAAAATAGCCTCATTGCTGAGAAATATCCTCACTTTGCTAGTAAAATGAGTGTTTTAGTACTCAGTATGCAGCAAGTACAAGAATGTCCGCACCGACAAAGACTGAAATGAATCATGTTGAACATGCTGTGTTCAGTCAGCACAGTTTCATTCATCAACAATAATTAAAAAACAAATGGTATTAGATTGAACTAAAAGGCTTTTTGTATGGCTGTGACGTCATGAGCTTTTGAGTCTCTTACCTTGCTCACAGTTAACGCCCTTGTAGGCTTGACTACATATGCAGATTCCTTGAATGCAGGAGCCATGGTTGGAGCAGGTAGGGTCGATGCACTGACCTTCCTCCACGTTACATTCTGCCCCCTTCCACCCCGCCAGGCACACACACCTGCCTTTCTCATACACCCCGTTCCCGCTGCACAGCACAGGGCATGAATCTGCAGAACAGAACGGACACAGATTAGAGCTGCGCACTCAGGAGGACGCGCATGCAAACACTCGTCGCTGCAGTATATGAGCTGTGAGACCGCAGTCACCTACTGTGAGAGGGGCTACGCTCTCTTATCACAGCTAGGCTGCAGATTCAGCAAATCCTCAAGCTGTCTGCTTGTTCTCTCTCTCACACACACACACATGCACTTTTATATGCATGCACAATCACACGCACGTACAATTGGGCTTATCCCTTACTCTGTTTCAATTTTCTCAAGCACCACCTGAGCCTGGCTACCACGGCAACCCAGGAATCGAAGAAAATCCCCCCAAACGTCACCTCGCTCCCTCTGAACAGGCCGTGAAAACAATCGTGAAAACGGTAGATTAGGAGAGAGAGCGCTTGGGTTTATAAAAGGAGAGAGGGAAGCAATGCTATATCTATGCACAGAGGGAGAGCTGTGTGTCTAATATAATGACAGCCAGGTAGAATAAAGCCATAGTGCATCTGATGACAGTTGCACACCCTCTCCTCCCCGCTGCAGCTCCACGAAGCAGCACCCAACTTCAAATAGATTAGAAAAACCATCCAGAATCTTTTATTGTGGCATAATTTACTCTGGGGGCCACACACATTCACATAGCGTGTTTGTTTGATCCTTTGTTAAATGGCACGCTGCTGCACCAAGATTCAACCCTTCATTTTCTCAGCAGCTCTCACCAAAACTCGGAGTGTAAGTTTTCAACACAAAGAATGTCATTACAGGAGCAAACGAGCACTGATGAGAGGAAGAAATGAATAAAAAATGTCTGTAAATAAATAATAGGCTGTGATATCAATTCAAGGCTCCCCACACAATGAGGCAGACAAATCTACAGTAATTCTACGAAGAATGGAGGAAATAACAAAGACCAGGAGCAAACAGGAGGAAGGAGAGAAAGATGAGAAAATAATGATAGACACTCTGAATATTAGTATGTCCTTCCAAACAGTCAAACGTCTCTTCATTTTAGAGGAGGATCTTAACAGTAGAATGAATGACCTGAACTGAACCAAGAGGAAAGAGTCAAAAATAGAAAGCAGCTGACAGGCAGATCATAAATCAATGCCAGCCTAATCCTTCATGAGGTATGTCTCACCTTTGGCACAGTCTGGACCCAAGAAACCCGGGAAGCAGTGACAGTGTCCGGCCACACACTCCCCATTTCCATTGCAGTCTGACGAGCAGCCATCCATCGAGTCTGCAAACACAGATAAAGATTCAAACCCACGTTTAGAAAACAAAAAAGCCAGACTCAATTGCAAAACTAGAAAATATTCCATGAGCAACTGCATAAAACCAGTGTAGCTTTATTGAAAGCGAGACGTGATAAGCAGTGGATGGTTCCCCAGACTCAGGGGCTTTATTAGGTTAGTCTGATCCAGCTGCTATCGCTCTCTGGGGAACGGCCAAGCACTCACTTACACTCAGTTACTCTAAGCACATTATGCTGCATTATAGGTTGGAACCACACTGCACGCAAATTTACAAGCATCACATCTTAATCAACAAACTATTTACAAGCGTCCATTTTGGAGCGAGACTGAACCACTTAAAATGTGACAATGCGAGCACACAAGTGAACCAGGATTTAGCAAATCAGCAAATGAAGTTGCTGCTGTAACTCTGCTGTCCTCATGACGTAGATCAATGTGGTGATTGTTCTCACTTGTCCTTTGTGTCATCTGGATTTGCCTTTCATCGTATACCCTTTAGGCTTCGTGGGTTTCATCATACCCCGTCAGTGGTCTTCAATTAGACATCCTTCTTTTACCATTCTCCTTTAGGCTCCTTGATATGTCTATCAAGTCAGATCTCATTCAGAAACTTTCAGGGGATTAAAAAAAGTCTGATCAGTTGTCGGCTTGAAACGAGAGATCTTCAGAAGAAGAGGCTGGTAGAGCTGGGGATCTGGGCTTTAGATGTCAGTTGTCTTGTGCAAAACAACCTCAGTTAAATTAACTAAGATAAATGTCAGAGATGCCATCCTTCATTTGACCCTGAGTTGTCCTACTTGGCTTCTCTAAAGGGTCGCAGCTCTACAGCAAAACCACTGCATTCCTCTGGGTTTCACTTCTTAGACAGCATGGATGACAAATCCTTCACTAACACACACATGCGCACGCACGCACGCACGCACGCGCGCGCACACACACACACACATATGCAACTTATTATGTGACACCCGCCTTGAGGCACGTGTGTCACATGCTAATGAGACAGACCCTGCCAGCAGCAGACAGCCCGCCGATGTCCTCCACCGCAGAGCATCACTATGAAAACTGAAGTCATTTTCACCTCCATCACCTGTCATCGTCACTGTGATGGAGAGAAGATATGCAATCATCCTTTCCCCCACACATTGCAAAAGAATCCAAAACCTTTCTCCCTGTCTTTATTTTTTCTCCTTGAATAAAGAAAAGCCGGCACAAATACAAATTTCCAATATTTTGCCTGTCATTTCATTGCCACACATCTATTGAAGAAAAACCCATCCGTAAGGTCAGTGAGTTCTGTTTAATTCTGATGAGGAATGTGATCCGTCAGAGAGTTTCAATAGACTATGAGGTTCAGAGATGTCACAGTAATCTAGACTCTGCATCTCCCAGGTCCTTGTCTCACCTATAAAAATCCCCAGGCAATTAACAGGAAATGTATAGTTAGCCATGTCTCTATTTGTCACAGGGGGCTTGTGTGTGTGTGTGTGTGTGTGTGTGTGTGAGAGAGAGAGCGTGAGAGAGAGAGAGAGAGTGTGTGTGTGAGAGAAAGACAGAGAGAGAGAAAGAGAGAGAGAGAGAGAGAGAGAGAGAGAGAGAGAAAGACAGAGACACCCAGTTTTTTCCACTGTGTAAACCTTTTCCAGTGTGAAACCACTCATGCCATAAGTTATTGCAGTTAAATGCATTGCTTGCAGCTAAGTGATCTGATTGGTCAAATAAGCATTCCAGGGGTTCTTTATGAGCCTGTAAAGTTTCAGCCATGCTTTATGACCCTTGGGCTTTATGAATTTATGGAACAATCACACGGCTGCTCTGCTAACGAGATGTACGCAACCACACGTTAACCAGTTTCTTGCATTTATCTTCTTTTATGCAGAAAGTTCAAAGATTCTTCTCGATTTCTTTTACACTTTGGATATAGTGCAAAACATTTAATATTCAAGAGGATGTGCAACGACAGAGCTGAAGTATAGCAATTATGCATAATTAATAGCCCTGCAGGAAGCACCACTCGCTGCCTGGGTACTGCATAAGAAGGAAAGAAAATAAGATGGGGCTGGAGTTGAGGTGGCAAAATGGCAGAAATCATTAGCTTTTGTAGGTCAAATGGCAACAGTGGGGGTGTAAAAAAAATATTTTAACTGATTTACATGACTTTTTCTGCAAAATGGATGATGAAAGTATGTTTGCAAACATCCACATAATAATGTCTATTTTTATACAAGCAAATCATATTTTCTCCCGTTGAGTGAATGATATTACATAATAACCCACAATTTTCTGTAGACGTAGCTAAATGTGCACGTGTATGGGTGTGTGGGCATGTGTATACCTATCATTTATGATATATACAGTAAGTTGCAAGGAGTCAGATATGTCATGACTATTTCAAAATGTCTTTATGCGTGTTCTGCACAAATATGCATATCTTTCATATATCGCTGTCATATTTTTCATGTTCTCCTATTTCTCTTGATACGTTTTATTGATGCTGTTTTATTTATTTATTTGTTAAGAAAAGTCTATTTCTGACTAATACGCTTTCTGCCTCTTCCTTTGTTGCACCTACTCACTCTTTCTCCTGAAAATTGCAATTTCTCTACTAAGATCAGTTCTCCCTTATCTCCCCACGAATCTCAAACTGGGCTTCAGAATACCTTGTTATTAGAATTTATTGTGCTGTAGCTCAATAGCTTTGAAGACTTGCCTCCAAAATAATCCCATCTATGTTTGAAGTCTTTGTAGATGGTGTAAATGGAATTTGAAATGAACTCTGACATCAATCTGTTACTGTTATTTCTATTTTTCGCAACAATTCTCTTGATTAATTATTGGGCAAGCCTAAGTGAGACTAAAAGCTGCTATTCTGAGCCCATCTGCCGCATCTTTGTGTTGATTATGGAAGAGGAGTTCATTCCCTGCTGCCATTTCCTGTTTAGCACGACTCAAAATAGCTCTGGTATATTCCAGACCTAACAGATAGCATGCAAGTCAACAAATGCCTGACAGGCCTGAAACAAAATCTGTGTTTAGCTGTTTAGCTGTCAGTCACTATACAAAGAACTGTGACAATATGGTGATAAAAGAAGAATGTCTTCAGCGTGTTGTTTTGGTGTTACAGAGCCGAGCAATGGTTGATTTACATATTTGGGCTGATGCCTGTGATAAGCATCTAGAGTGAAACTTTGTTGCATTCTTTTTGATAAATAAGAATTTCAGTCATTAAAGTTACAAAATGTGTGGCTTGCTCATTGTTCTGATCTCTTTATTCCTGCTTGGGCATCGTAAACGTCATATCATCGACTTATGCCACTAAAGTTTGCCACTCTCTTCACCCAGATTTGACTGAGGCTCTGCATTCCCCACTTTTTAGTGTTTCAACACTGCATTCCCCACAGGGGCACTGGGCAGTGGGAGGGCAGAAACTGCCCTTGTAATTATCCACTTGTCTATATTCAGCCGCGCACTCTTGCATTATTCACATCTTTCAATTTGCACTGCCATCGGTGTGTGTCATAGCAACGAGCTGCAGTTAGCAAGCCCTGTCATTATTACTGGAGCTGTCCTCCCCTTTATAAAGGATTTCTCCTGCCATGCCAAACTCCCTCTTAAAACCGCAAAGGTTCCCTACAGATGTCACTCTTGTTAAAATCAATCTTGGCAGCATCCCTGATTTTATTTTGTGCAACAGATGAGAGAAGAGGAAGGACAGCAGAGCGAAGAAAACTTGAGATACACACAATAAAAGCCCATGTATGCTACAGAATGCAGAGAAGATGGGAGAAGAAGCTGTCTATCACTGTCCTCACCAATCGGAGTGCTGTGGAGTAACACCTGCTCCAGGTTGCGCCCATCATTGTAGAGGGCGAGGTGCCATGTCCCGGGGTCCATGTACTCGATGAATCCCGTTTCTTGGAGGTTGTTCAGCAGCAGGCCTTTGGGAGCTTTGGCGTTGGACACAGGATCGGTCAGGGACCTCGGCAGCGCTTTACCATCCAGCAGTTTCACAAAGTCAAACTGGTTGCAATAACAAAACAAACATCGTCAGCTACCAGTGAAGCTGATTAATGTTTTAGAGATGAAGGACTGTTTAAGTAGCATGTAGCAGCTGGTTGACTGATCCAAGATCCAAGCAGCCACATCATGCAACCTTAAAAACTGGTCCTTTCACAGGAGATATCACCAGCAAATGATTATAGAATACTAAAAAAAGAAATCTTTTTTAAACATCTTGCCAAGCGCTTCACAGCACAGACAGATGATGACCCTAAAAATACTGTCAAAGAAACAAGAATTCCTGATGGCAAAAAACAAAAACAAACAAATGTTCACTTTCCAAGTCAGTCAGATTTCAATACAACTTGGCAATCTTTCAATTACTGAAGAAAAAAACGAAAAGAGAAGGATAAGAAACAAGTAGAAAGTGAGGTAAAAGCAAACTTAGCATTTTAATTTATTTAAATTTGATTGATATAATATAGTTTTATGACAGGAGTTTCATGATAAATACATTTGAAGCGGGTGTGAACTGGTTTCTTATTATCTTTAATTTTTAAGGTGGAATCCATAAAAGAAAAGTAGAGAAATAAAAATCACCATCCATCCTCTGTCAGACACTTTGTAAAGTTCAGCTTAATGTGCCGCTAAATGTGTTAGCAGACTGCACCTCTCAGGTTTCCAAACGGAACAGAGGATTGTTTCATTTGTTTTAACCAACGTGTACTTCATCCCAGTTCCTTCTGACATTCGTCTACACCCTCATCTCCATCTCAAAGCCTCCTTCAGCTAGCGAGTACTTCGTCCGTCTTATTCCCCTGAGGACTAGTGTCACACTAGTGTCAAAAGCAGCTAATTAGACCTCTTCATGCAGTCGAGAGCAGAGCTGCACTAATGTTATGCAGATGACTCCATGTGCATTGTATTTTTGTCTGTCAATGTGTTCCTAGCATGAAACACGATGTGTACAATTTGTGTGTGTGCGTGCGTGCATGTGTTTTAATCCCTAATATTCTCTCACTCTGGAGGACTATACCCACTGTTAAATCTTATCAGAAGGTATTTTCCTCTGAAAAAATTTCAAGTACTGCAGATAAATTCATTCTCACCTTAATTAATCTCATACATACAATCAAATATATCATCTGAGTGAACAGCATGACTGCCATTACCTGTGTGTGGGTGGGTGGTATGTTCCTGCGTCCATAAACCCCGAGCAGCGCATTGTGAGAGAGGGAGAGGTTGAACTTTATGTAGGTTGGATGGTGCACGGTCATATGAAACCTCCAAAATAGTCCCGGTGGGACCGTCTGGCTCTGCTGGGTTCCGATTTCGATCTCGCCCCTGTCGATGGCGCGGCCTCGCACCCATTTCTCTGCAGATAGGAACATAGATGTGATCTTAAAACACATACTGGTAAGTTAAAGAAGCACTACTAATAACCAAGCAACACAAGTGCGGTAAGTTGCCGTTCCAAATCAGCTGACCACTGAAAGGACGCTGAAAATCTGGATTTTACACCTTCATGACAATCCTTTGGATAGACTGAATAAAGAACTGCTTTAGAAAGGAAGTGTTTTGTCTGAGAGCTGTCTATTGGAGCTTTGTCACGGGTTATATTAGCATCTTCTAACAAGAACAGAATGTGCCTGTACCTATTGAACGTGAGTATAAAAAAAAAAAAATTGTGAGAGGTGCCGAGGCCACACACACACACACACACACACACACACACACGCACAAATTCACAGACAGCATCGTGGCACAGAGGTAATGTCTGGAGTGGGAGTGTTTTTGTGTGAAGAGAATAGGCCTTTCCTGACCATCAGCCCTTCTCCCCTCCATAAGCCTCCATCGAGCAGGGGGCACGTGTCTTTTGTGCAGCGGACCAAACAAGGCTCGCCAGCCCTTTTTGTGTTGGCCTTTATGGAGTGATATATCTCTGCTTCCCAACCAAGATGGAGGAAATATGCTGACAGAAAGGAGCCAGCCGATCGTTACACCACAAAGGCAAGAGGAACAGTTGGGTAGATTCATGTGTGAGGCTGTAAGTTCACAATATATAACGCCTACGGTTTTACCACTCCATTATGGCAACACCATACACACCCACAGGCCAGCCGTTATATATCACCAGGACTTTCACACGGAGAATGTTTAGCTGTGAGAAGCTCCTGTTTGTAGCGACACTCTTCCCTTTAAGTAATGTCAAGGTGACAGGCACTGAAATGTCGGCCTTTTCGTCCCCGTTGTTGCTCAGAGGGAAACACCTGGAATCTCTCATTCCCACGTATCTTTTTGTCAATCATGTTGCCTAGCAGAGTCTAGCAGCTCCAGATTTAAATTATTTACAATTCACGCAAACATGAGGCTGGAATGTGTGTTTCAATGGAGAATTATACCACCCAAGCAATGATATCTATTAAAAGAGTAATGTTTCCATTTGCATAATAATTTTGGAGGGAGCTCTATAATCCCTTTGGTGTCCACACAAATATCAGCAAATATCTGCACAAGCGCATTGTTGACCGCAATAGTAGTTGAATATATTTGTTTCAGCAACAGTATTTTGCTGAGAGTTGCATGATTACAACACTGGAAACTAAGGTCATAAACATTCTTGAGACATTGATCATTAAAATGTATAACTAAAGAAAGAGTTTTGCTATCTGCCAATCACTGTTGCATAAGGCAGTAAAATATTCAACTGTGGTTATTGCTTAAAGTGAAAAAAAAATGTATATGTTTTTTTTTTTTGAGAAACCTGCTGCAACCTAGCACATGCACACTCTCCTGTTGCCTAATGAAAGACCTGCAGACATGGCTGAACGAAGTTGGACTTCCAACTCTCACTTCTTCGTCTTCTTCCACTTTCACTTTAATTCAGTCTCCCCAGCTAGTCATCCAGCTCCATCTCTCCCTGTCATCTTCTTCTTCCCTACGTCAAAAATCATCTGAACACATGTCAACGCTCTGGACCTTTCTTTTCATCTTGCCTCTCCTTTATCCTCCACTTCTATGGAAACTGGATTGATAAAAGTGAATTGATTAATTGGTTAATTGATTGAACTTGACTGAGCTGTGACAGAGGGTGAGGAACAAAGACAAATGGAAATACAGGGAGCGAACAAAAAAGGCCAAGTCTAATTTATTGTGGGGAAAAAAAGAGAGGAAGAGAGACAGGGATAGAAAGATGTGTTGCGTATGAAGCAGAAATTGTCTGTGCTGTCGAACCTCTTGTGAATATTTTTTGCAGTAAAACAAAGCAATAACATATTCCTGCTGAGTTCACCTCACCAGCAGATTCCTTTCAATGTTAATAATCACTCCTGTGCTTCACAGTTGAGAGATAAAGGCCAGAGGAGGGATAGATAGCAGCCTTTATTCAACGCTAGATGAATAGAACATGAATCAGGCATGGCAGTTGGCAGAGTGGTGGCAGGAAGACAGGCGTAGAGGCTGGGCGCTGAGTAGGCTGATTGGCAAACTGGCAGGAAGACACACAGGCAGGTCCTCGCTGATGCTAATTACTGGGTGGCGCCACTCAGAGCCTGATGTAACACAGAGACAAAAGGCAATGCTCTGGGCAGCTGAGAAGATGGGCAAGGCTAGGGTTCGATCATAGACACTGTGGGTGTGAGGACTTGTTAAAGGAAACAGAAGAAAGGGGTGAGAAGATGAGACTTGGCGGCATCAACCTCCAGCTGCTTATGTGACAAAGAAAAGAAAAGCAAGATCTTCCCTCCTAATTTTCTCCTGCCTCAATGAAGCAGCAGGATGTAGAAAAACTAAAGATTGTGGGACAGTTCCAGGCCTCTGCTCAGACTACTGCTGTTAAAAGTAGTCTAGTCCAATAGCAATAATTAAACAAAATTGAAATTGAAAAAAGTTCGCTTTTGTTAGCTTAAATGAACAAATGCTCAACACCAATGTTGTTTCTTTACACTTGCAATCTTCAACCTCTACAAGAAAAACAACTTGAAACAAGAGTATGGACATTAAATAAACGCCATCACATAGATCCCCTCTTGTGCTTTTTATCATTAGATGGTAGTAGCATTGAGTCGTTGGCCCAAAAAATACATCAATTAATATTCATTTCAAAATGGAGCTTGTTTAAAGAGGAGATGCAAGTGTTGCGCAGCCAATTCATGCTTGCCATCAAACACAACTTGATGTTGATAGAAGTGATAAAGGGTTAGGAGGGAGCAGGCTTAATTCTGAGAACTCAGAGCTCGTATAATTGCCTCGCCCAATTGTAGTGCCAATGCAGCATTGTGAGCACACACAACAGCTGAAGCCTCAATTGACATTATTCACCCACATCATGTAAACACGTGTACAAATTTCAATATTTCCTCTGAAATTAGGCCTTAAAGCTTTTCGTGAAACACAGTTTCTGTATTAGAATGGTGTGAACTATCCAGTTCTCTCATTTCTAAAGACTCACTATGGTTTCCACATCCCTCTCAAAACAAACTTAAGTTCATTCAGTTGTCAGCTGCAGACTCTCACTCTGAATAATTTGCAAGTCTGTGTGTGTGTGTCTGTGTCTGTGTGGGGGGGGGGGGGGGGGGGGGGGGGNAGAGAAAGGGAGAGCCAGAGAATGTCTGTGGAGGCAAGTGAATAAAAGTGCTAAGCTACATTTGGGCTCAGGACACTGGGTCTAATTAATTTCTCTTGCCTGCAGGTTATTCAATTATACCTGAAAACTATTTTCGACAAAACTATGCTGTCTTTGCAATTAATGTTTTTATCTGTTTGTTTCTATTGAAGCAGCAACCTGACTGAAAGCTTTGTCAGGCTCTCGGTGGCTCGGTCCTGTCGGATGCGAGCGGAACAGTGTGAGAATATGCCGGTGAGTGTCAGTCCGTATTGGAGTCTGTGTGCAGAACTCAGTATTTGGGCAGGCAACATTAATAGCTTTCCAAATGCAAGAGAGATTGAGTTTGCCGCAGGATGAATAAAAATATCACAATGGCCAAGGTCTCTATAATTACTTGGATTCAATTAAAGGCCTTTTGAGCAGTTGGTTTAATAAGCTTTCAGCCTCCTCTCTCTACTGTGCAGCCTAATGAGTGTCAGTCAGAGTCAGGAGAAGATAATGCCCTGGCCTTAGGGCCTTCTATTACTCCCGTCTGCTCACCTTCCACTATCGGGCCTGAGGCGATGTCTGTGACAGGTCTGTTCACACACTCATTCACTGCATGACACTCACTATACATTCTTACACATGTAATATGTAACAAATTGTACAGCACTTGTAGTTTTCCCCATCCTCCGACAAGGCCGTGTTAATCTGGCAAGACTGGAGGGAACAGCACAGCTCATATTATGGAACTCCCACTTCATTCAGAATTCAGGAGTTATATATACCGTATTAGTGTGGTGATACGCAGGTCTAAGCACAAAAGTAGATTTTTTTCAATATGTGATAAGGTTTAGTTCAGAAATGTGGTATATCCTGCTGGGGCAAAAATGGCAACAAAAGGTGTGTCGGTAGGGAACCAGTAGAACATTCAGTCAGATCGGAGCAGAAAACAGGCAGGAAAATGGACTTCCACTAAAACATGGATTTAGTAGAAAAACCAACATCAGTTTTGGTGGTAGCCCTCTACATTTTAACCCACTTAAATTTATCAAACATAACCCTCTGTTTTACTTAAATTACATAAGATATTTCCATGGCATTGAAATTGTTGAGATATCTAGATCTGAATCAACCATGTATCAAAATATGCACATCTAAGATGATTTCCATGTATAATGAAAATATTCTATCATAATGGCAACATTTCTAGTGGTATTAGAAACTTCACAAGCAAATTTCATAATAAAGTGCTGCAGTACAGGATCTGTTCAGGATCTGCATGTTTAGCTGACACAGTTTTAATGCTTGACAGTTACTTCTCATGCTATCATTTAATCTGTAGCTAAATGCATACATTAGTGGTGCATGCATTTTTATGTTGAACGGCACTGATATTCATCAAACAGCTTACTTTGAAAGGAAGTTGCCTCAACTGTGTGAAGTTCAAAGCGTCGCCTGAGACTCAGGTTAGATAAATTGCAAAAATTACGATGCCTGAGGATGTTTACTGCTCGCTGTTTAAAACATGGACAGTGTGAAATTGTGTTATAAATACTTTGTTTACACGTAGGTGTAATATTAAAGCCTGTCAGTAATGTGCTACAATGCTACATTGCTTATTCTGACAACTACCTAATTTTAAACGGCCCAACTCTGTCCATCACTATCCTCTAATCCGTGTATTTATCACACCCCACTCCCATACTGCAACAGCATCCTTTATGGTTCCAGCACATACAGAACTGCTTCCAAACAATCACGAACTGTCTTCCAGAACCTCTACTGGTCACCTGCTAACCAATCTGCTCCCGACCCACAAATCATCAGGACACAGAACCGTTTCAGCCTCTGCAATCCCCTGATAGCTGATCTCTCTACCTTCTACTGAGGGCCAAGCGTCAGACTCAGACTCAGAGGTGCACAAGGGATCTCTGCGGATCCCTTGTTAGAGGTTTGAAGCCTCAGTTTATAAAGTAGCTTCTATTTTGTAAAATATTAAATTAAAAAAGCCTATGGTTTTCTTTGCGCTGCAGTGGTGCACTAATATGATCTAAAACACAGAACAGTACATGAAATAAACTCGTTTTATCCCATTTAATCATACCATGGTCAAAGGATTAAGAAACAGTTTTCAATCAAAAGGGATTTTTTTTTTTTTTTTTTGCTTTTTACCAAGAAGATAAAAACAGATCTTCATGTCTTTTTACGGATTTGAAATTTGATATTAAAGCACGATGCATCAGTATGTTCAATGTGGCCTCACAGCCCTCAGCTCTTTCTAAAATGTGTCGTCTTCGCTGTAAATACATATTACATTTATCTTTAATTTTACCGATGCTGTATTTTGGATTGGATATAACAGAAATATTGCTTTCTCAACTGGAGGCACTGGAGCAGAGAGGGGGGTCACTAAATGAGTCTTGCTCTGCGAGTCTGCGTTAATACGTGTGTGTGGGTGCCTGTGTATTCCATGAAGTCTGTTTCCCAGCGTGAGAAAATCAATGAGAGCAGTGTTACAGGGACAAACCCATCAACATTAGCACACATGCACATGCTCATCCCTCCCACAGACATGTCTCTGCGCCACATACATACACAATATGCACACTTTCTTACACACTGCTCAGCCTCACTTCTCCCTCTCTCTCTGCACACAGTCTAGAATATTGATGTGCTCTTTAAGAGCCCTTCTCTCTGCCTGTGTCACATTCAATCCATTCGCACACCATTTCCGAGCACACCATCAAACAGACTGAAAACAGTTCAGCACCAACTCCCCCTTCATACAATTGTTGCACGCGGATGATATTCCATATCATACCACCCTTATTATGATGAGGGATTACGCCGATGCAGTGTCACTTGGGTTCATTTCATAATATCAATAATAAATCAGCGTTCAGCATTGACTGTGTGCATGAACGTAGACGCTTGCGGATGCAAAAGGTGGCGGCAAAAACAGAGGTGAAGGAGAGTGGGCACGTGCGAGTCCCACAAATCACAACCAGCCTGAGGTGGATTATCATGGGGTGAATGAAAATTAATGTAGCACTAATTAGAGAGGCTTTTATGTGTGAAGAACTGTGAAGGGCTCCTGGTGATCTTAGGCACCTGCGGGTGAGGTGGTGCGGAGAACATAAAACACAGCTTGACAAGACACCAGCCATACGCAGCTGACACTTTGCGTCAATTAGCACTCTGCTGTAAACTGCTCCGTAAAATAGATTAGAAATCTGATGCTGCTGGATGTTGACATAAAAACAACGGTGAAAATGCACGAGCGTACTTCCCAGCTGGTTTTGTCTCTTCTGTCCCCATGTTAGACCAAAAGAGGCAGAAACTAATGAATGTCCTCTAATCTCCAGCCTCAGTTCGCTAAACTCTCCCTGTAATGATGTCACTTGTTTTTATAGTACTGTTATGAATACATAAGACATGGAAATGAGCCTGTTTTATTACAATTCCATTTAATGTCAGCCAATTATTTATCCAGTGACACTTTTATCTCAAACATTATCCACACAGATTGGTTGCCATCAATCCTTCATTTTTTCCCCGGCGTCACACTGACTGCAGCATACCTATTGTGTTTTTTGTTATTTTCCTTCCATCGTCATCCTCTGCTGTGTAATCTCGGGGATTGCGTGGTCTCTCGGTGTGAGAGGTGATGGGTGCAGCGGTGATAATCTGCCACACTGGATTACAGTCTAATCTCTAATCTCTTTGGCTCTCTTCTGCCTGCAGACCACCTCCACCGTGCCAATTTTATTAATCTGAACCCCCTGCATCAGTGGCTTAGCTTTGCCCATTTTGATTTCCTGGCTTTCAACAAACGTATAAAGCAATAGGAAATGAAACAATAGATTGTGGCGAGGAACACAGACGTGAATTCAATGACCCCTGTACATTCTATTGTAGGATTTAACTACTGATGTGAGTTAATCCCCTGAATGTGAGGATTCATCAAGAATAGTTGCTTCCGGGATGTCCCAGGTTGCCCAAATTGCAGCGGGTTGCAGTTTAGCTCACACGTTCTTTCTCTGAGCACTGAACGTGGACCAGTAGCATCTACTATATTATTCATCAGAGTCAGCCTAAGCATGAAGGTTGCCGTGCCCTGCCTGACTCCATGACCTGGAACACTCACAATTAATGTCCCATGTCATCGCGTTAAATTGTTCTTAGTAATTCCTCTGGCTAGTTGAGAGCTGACAAAGCAGCAATTGGCTATTCCAGGCACAGACTGGCTAAGAGGAAACATAATTAGCCAATTACCTTGGCTTTTAATAAATAAGTAATCAGTTTAAGGCTGATCTCTGGAATGATGTCTCTCTATTGAAACGGAATATGTATTGAACGAATTGAATTGAGTGTTAAGCAAGGTAGAACCCGAATGCGATAGACACTGACTGGGATTCATGTCGATACACGATGCTAATGTTAAGATGCAAAAATATTTCAGATTTCTAGTAATTAGAGGCAATTCAATCCTGGAGTAATAAATGTATTTTTTATTAAAATATACCAAAAGTGGTGGACAAAAAAAATAAAAAACTAATAATTTACTGAAAGTTATATAGTAATAATTCCTTTGGGACTAGTGTTTGACTAAGAAATTGCAACAGACGCATTTTGTAAAAAGCTCTTTTTTTTTTTTAACTACTCGTGGATTAGTAATGTTTCATTTAATTCTGTAAAGCTGAATTTTGATATCAAGCCCTGATCATGCAATATCCCAGCAACAGAGTCACAGAACAAGTTGATAAGCAACTCTGAGCTCAGATACACCTCAAGGCAATTGTTAGATCAACTATGTGCATTAGTTTTCTTGCAAATATTGCATCTCATAGTCAAATTGAGAGCTGAACTTTCTGAAAGGGTATATGACGCATGGTGTCTATGTAATTAATCAACTTAAAAAACAGAATCTCAAAGAAGACTAAAGTCAGATGTCAAAATGAGAACTGTAATTAGCATCTAAACTATCAGTTGAAGTTGTTAATTGGCTTAAAAAATAAACTTGGTGAAAACAGTGATGAAACAGTCTAATGATGTTTGAACATCCAGTTTTTAGAACAGAAGGTGTATCTGCCACCATCAAAGATAAATTCGACAAACACTCACACTCATGCATTGTTATCTCAAACTGACTTAAAACTAAAACTAGGGGTAGAATAATTCAACTCTTGTTTCCCAACATCGTGCAATTTATCAACGGTGTCACACCTTCAAAACATCTGAAGTTTTATTATTACCATTTTTATTGATGACAAATGACTGTGTTGTATTCTTTGTTGTAATGACAAGTGATTTATACGAGGCAGTGTGTGAGTCGGCTTACCTCTGTCACCGGCGTGTGTGTTTTCAGGGTTGAGGCTGTCCAGCAGGTGGATGGAGCTGGTAGGTCTGCTGCGCTCGTCCTGCTGGTGGTCTCCCGAGCTCACACCGTTCTCGTACAGCTGGCTCTCACCGTGCCGCAGATGCCAGGTCAGCCCTAACAGGTGGACAACTGTTTATACGCACACAAACACAGAGAACGGGAGATGTAAAAAGCCCTCATTATGTAAGGCTGGTTGAAGGTGTGTATAAATGTTTCTTAACTGTGTTTGCTCAGTTTTAGTGCGTGTTTGTGCCTGTCGAGCCCAAGCAAACCTCTATAAACAGTGAATGTGGCAGAGGTGGGCAATTAAAGCACTTCTGCAGAGCTGAAACTCGCTACCTGTATTAAAGCACTAGGAGTCTTTTATGCAAGACTAATGAAGCTTTGAAATCTGGTAACGATTCACAATCCATATGGGCCTTTTAAACAACAAAGAGTATGGCAGAATGCAGGATTCCCCCTCCCACTCTTAAAACTGTTTACACGCTCAAGAATTCAGTACACTATGAAATAAATAAAAACAGACGCCTGCCCATTAAGAAAATTAATTGCCTTGCAGGCCAGTTGATCTGTTCAGTAAACTGTATACCTAATTGTGACCAATCATCAGGTCCCATTCATGACTGAGGCTGTACTCTATCACTGCTTTTGTTTTTAACTTTAAAAGGATTTTAAAGGAGTTTAAAAAAAAAAAAAAAGGTAGTGTCGTTGCTGATTTTCTTTCTCCCCTGACACTTTCAGATCATCAAAGAAAAGCAAAGACTCAAATCACAAAGTTAGCACGCGCTGGTGGCAGTCAGAGGATGACTGCTGCATGCTGATCAAGGTAGAGAACTTCTAACGGCTTCAAACGTCTTCTCTGCCTGTCTTCTGTTGGTGCAATGCCGACACCCAGAAAGAAGAAGCACTTGACATGCGCTTGCTAATGTTCACACAAAATGGCTGCTGACAAAAACAAACTCATAATAGCACATCGTAGTCACGCCGCATGCATAGGTGCTGGCGGTTTCCCTGCATGCGTGACTGCACACACCCACAAGCGAGGACCTACGCGCTCACCCACAGCTGATTCCCAGGTGATAACAAGCGCCTAATTAAAACTCTAGACGGTTCAAAGTTGTCACTTTTTTTGTTGTTGCAGAGGCTCGGTGATAAACAGAACTATTTTCCTCTAAAAACTGCATCTAATCTGTGATAAGCACCGAGAGTTCAAGCCAATTTGGTCGCGCATTCCACTGTGGCGTCTACGGGGATCAGCAAATCGCACATTCCAGCAGTCACATGACTTACGAATATCCCCAGCCTCTGTTGGTTTAGCTATCTACTCATGCAAAATATGAACTCTTCAAAGCAGAACACTGACGATTACCAGGGCCGTGAGGGAGAAGTCATGCATCATTTAGCTCAGGCTAATTGAACTGTCAGCCTATGACGAGACCAGACATGGACATGCACAGATTCTTCACATCAGTGTGTATGAGCGTGTGCGCTGCTTGTTCCATTTTTTACTCCTCCGTTCACTGTAAGTCGTGTGGGGGGTTTCTCATGGTTTCTCATGAACACTCCCCTGTGAAATTACATGCCATACTTTGTGATTGCAGGAATTTGGAAAAGAAAAAACTAAAAAAAACAATAAACGCTAATCAACATGATGTACATTGTGCATCTGATTTCATGGGTTTAGGTTTGCAGCAAAATCCCTCTGGAGATGTCTCTATTGTAAGTACTCCATCTTTAACAGACAGGTAGGAAACTGAAAAACAGAGGTAAGCAGACAGAGGGGAAAATACGCCGTTAGTGGGAATAACGCTTTATTCTACCATGATGCATTCAGAGACCAGCTGCTGAATTTTACATTAGCCAACACAGCTCGTGCAACTCAGTATTTAGAAATAAGCGTGAAATATAAGCTTGCACCTACAAATTTAACTTTGTATGCATCATCGTTGTGTGTACTGCATTATATTATGCAGCAGAGTGGAACAACCTATCACAGTTTTATAAATTAGTTTGTAAGGCTGTTCAGTGAGGGGTGACAAGTCATTCCCACACTGATACTTTTTACCAATTTCACTATTCAAGCTCTCACACTTCATACGGGGCTCACTTCCTCTTGTCTGAAATACACTTCTTTTTCCTCTCCTTGTTCTTTGCATACCCTCAAAATACACACACACACACACACACACACACACACACACACACACACACCCCGCAGTAATGACTGCGGTGACAGTCCTCACCAGCTCTCTGATCTTCTCCTCTTCAACACTCCAACTCTCCTCAAAAAACCCTCAGACCCGACTTCACTAAGTCCTGCTCATCAGCCCCTCTCTCTGAGTCTCTTGTTCTGTGGCTGATGACCTTTTGCGCACACACACACACACACACACACACACACACACACACACACACACACACACACACACACACACACACACACACACACACACACACACACACACACACACACAGACTAGATTGAGGATAGCAATCTGGACACTGAATTATATTGGAGGGAACTTTTTAAGGTCCTGATATCCGTTCATAACATTTCTATAGGACTTTAAAAACTTTATTTTACCATATGGGATGGATGAAAATGTAATATATTTTTCAAAAACAATAAAGGGTAACATTTTTAAGCCGTCTGAGTCAGATGCCCATGTGTCCTCTACCAAATGCCAGTAAGAGGATATTGTGTTTGGATTATTTTGTCAAGTGAAGAATTGTTTTAGTCAATGAGGACGAACTGTGTTAATTAAAACATGAGCCTAGAATCCAACATTATATTCAGACGCATGTTTTCAGGTTGATGTTTTTTCAGAACTACAGTTTGCTTCATTGAAATTCAAAACAGTTACCTTCAGTTATGATTTGCTGATATCGAAGGTGACAACAAACATTTTGCAAAAAAGCAAGACGTGAGTGTTCCAGAGGTGTCGAATTTTCAGGCTGATCAGTTTAAAACCAAACCTTGGCTACATTAAGCTTTGACAACAGCAACAACAGCCTGCAACATCTTGCCCGACAGCCTGACAGCAATCTGGTAAATATGGGAGTAACTGCAAAGTAAAATAACATAAAATGTATAATGCTGAATATTTAAATCTATTTTGAAATGGTAATCAGCACAGAGATAGTGAACATCTGTTTTACAGACACACTTTATATATCTTTTTCGTGGTTGTTCAAATTCTTCTGTTGCCTGTCAGATCAGCAGTGTCAAGGGTTCAAGTGGCTCGTGCTCTGGTCGGCCACCTCTGACCTGGTTGGTTAATCTCTTGGATCTACATCATTTAAAAAATGTTGTTGCATAAATGTGCTGCACTGAAAATCATACTTGTGTTGTTAATTTATCACAGTATACTGTAATGTACTACACTATGAGTAAAGGATTAAATCATTTTTGTCTTAACATTGACCTGGAAAGTAAAGCCTGCTGTGTAAATAATTACTAAAACACCGTGGACATGCTTAATGCCATATGCTGCACTATTCTGAATTATATCCTGTTTCAGTTGGTGGATAACCCTGAAGCACTGCTTTTAAAAAAAAAAAAAAAAAAAAGATGTGCCCGAGTGCGTCACTGAACTTAAAATTGCCATTATGGACAAAAAAAATAACTAAACGAACAGAATAAAATGGTGGGACACTGAAATGGGAAAAAAAAAAACATGTTTTATCGTGGTTTAAACTGTACTGAACAGTCATTTTATGACTTTTTAATCTGCTTGACTGGGGACATACACTCTACACACACAAAATGTTGATTTATATCAATGTTGAACAAAACATTGAGCACAGACAGGTAAAAACATTTTCTTATTTCCACTGACCTGTGTCCTGCGTCAAAATCAAAATTCATGCAGTTTAGGTTGACCAACCTAAACTGTATGAATTTTGATTTTGTTTTACCATAAAGTGGTTCACATGAACGGCCATCAGCTCGCAACCTCCTGGTAAACCTTATTTTCATCCCATATTTCTAGCTCTCTCTGGGTTTCTTTCTCCAGCTACTAAGCACAGAAATGCTCCCTTGATCCTCCGGTCAAGTGGGTACTTAGAAAGTACCTGGTACCAGATACTATGGCCTAATGGAAAAACCCTAAAACCTTGTGGAGTTGAATTAAGTAGAGCCTAGCATGTGCTGGTGAAAAAGCCGCCAGTGTGGTTTAAGCATTCTGCAGAATCATACAGTTCTGTTCTGAACACTTGGTTCCCTTAATATGTTTCAAATATATGATTGTGGATGTAAAGTGCAAGTGCACAAGAACACCTCAGACAGTAACTTCCGTGAGCGACACGTGTTAGAGTTATCTCTTTTCCCGCATGTCTATCTTGCTGTCTCAAAGTGTCCATTTTTTTGGTGCCATAATAACACACATAACTATCACGTGTTAGTCACTGCGAGCGAGTCCTGCCATTATGACGGCAATCGTGACACTGAAGCAGCAGCAGCATGCGGCGGCGCAACGAGCTAACGGGCCGAGGCTCTCGTGCACATGAATCATTGATCAGTGTGACAGTGAGATGACTGCCAGAGGTAATAGAACAGCACCGCTGTGAGGGGCTTCGGTGCTGTACCCACGCTGATGGCTACCCTGCCAGGATGTGTGTAAGAGATGTGGCAAGCTGCAGAGAACAGTGAGGGGCGGAGAGAGACCGAGACAGCTCTGTGGTAAAAGAAAGGAATACTTGCTGCAGACCTCTTACCTAGATGTATTGTTCTTAAACTACTGTGGAGAGAACTAAGAGAGCTGAAAAAGCCGACCTTGTGGATGTTCGTGAATAAAGCTGAGGGCTTTATTGAGGTAGCAATTGTGTATTACAAAAAACAACGAAAAAACAAAAAGACCCTGTATGGGAAGCATATTATGACAGTGGTTGGGCAAAATTGGTGTCCATGTTTTAAAACCAGATCACGTGGGCAGGCAACAGCAGCAATGATTCTAGCCAGTTGCTGCTATTGTTGCCAGGCATGTGTGTGTCTAGATTAGATAGAAATGATTGTGGGCTGCGGTGATAATTAGATTTTCACACTTGTGGTGGGAGAAAGGAGATGAAGAAAGAAAATTTGAGCATCTGTCCATGTCCCCGCTCCGTGTGTGTGTGTGTGTGTGTGTGTGTGTGTGTGTGTGTGTGTGTGTGTGTGTGTGTGCAGTACTTGTTTTTTTTTTTGTTTTTTTTAATTCCTGTGATATAAAACGTGACTACAGTAGGCTGGGCTGCAGGACACAATTGACGAGATTGACTGCAAAGGTACCGTCTTATCGATAGCCATTAAAGCCAAGGTAGCATTCCAGTGGGTTGGAAATGATTTATCAACTATTGCACAAGTGGTGACATATCCAAGACTCATTTGCGAGCTCTTTTCAGTCATACACATAGCGAAGTGCCAATGTTATTCCATCTGACAGCCAAAGACTATGCAGCTGGCTTTGCCCTGCAGCTAACACTTTCAAGATCATCAGTCATTCGCTTTACTCTGTAGTTTAGCATGTACAGTAAGAGCAATTTCTCATCTGAGTTCTGCTTGGCTGTGTCAGCCTCAAGCTAAGCCACCAGCTTCTAAAGGGATGGCAGAAAGAAAAGCAAAGAGGGGAATGAGGGCAGAGGGAGATAAAAGGCAGAGAGCAAGAGAGAAGGGACGATGAACAGAGGACAGAGACAAATGGGGAAAACAAGTGTGAAGGAGAGTGAAGGAGAGAGCTATCGGTGTCTAAGTCGACGTTCCAGGCGAACAGCCCAGAGGTCTGCGTGACCTCCTCCCTCTTCTTCTTGTGGCCCCCGGTCCACTCTTGACTGACAAGTGATGCTGAAGTGTTTCCCTTACACCCCTCCACCGAGCCCTTGACAGCTACTAATACCACTGTCACGACTACTTAAGTGTGTTTGTCTCTTGCATTTGCCTGTGAGCAAGTGTGTGTGAGCAGAAGCACCGCCCAGCTCTGCAGTCTGTTACCGACAGAGCTCAGGACTCATCATCGCCACGACCTTGCTGTGCTTCAGTGTTTGTTTAAAGGAATAAAATGACAGCCAGTGGGATAAAGGAAGCATGGAGGCGTTGATGCGTTTCTCACATCCGGAATTATGACATCCGCTACATATCCTAGTATCTATTTACCAGTTAAAACTCACTGTCATCTGGTTAGTCATGGTCACGACAGCCCAGCGCATCGCAAGCCTTCTGCTTCACACATCTCTTTCTTCTTCTTTCATTTCTAATCAGGCTTTCTCTCCCCTGATGTCAGAGCCTCCCAATCCCCCTGTCTGTCTCCCACTCACTGTCTTACTGATCTGGTCCTTTTCCTGAAAGCTGAATCGCGTTACAACCGACAAAGTAGTGTTAAATGAGCAGGGGACTGGCGCCACTTTAGATTTCCCTCCGGCAGCCACCCTCAGATACCGAAAACGCCGCAGACGAACAGCGACACGCAACCAGAGCTCAGTCACATCATCTCTGTGTTCTGCGTAGGTGTGGGGCTGTAGCTGTGCTTGGCTTATTCTCCCTTCCTGAGAGGGAAAATAAAAAAGTTGCAAGGTACTGTGTGTATCTATCCGAGCCACTGAGGCCGTTTCAGTGCAACCTCTGTGACCTTCTGGAGACATTTTACCAACGGGCTCTCTCACTATTCAAAGAATAGCGTGTCTAGCTCTTTGGAGCGTTTTCACCAAAGGCTTTCGTCAGTTGCCATTAGTGCAGTTTTAGCAAAGGCCAGCAGGTTTCTTAGAGCTCCATCGAATGGCCAAAATAGAGGACTGAAAACAAAGAGAAACTGGACCAATCAATACAGACCCCAATGAGGCATGAAACAGCTGCCTGGTCTGTGAGGGGACACACACACACACACACACACACACACACACACACACACACACACATGCGCGCGCGCGCACATGCGCACACATGCACCAGAAGCCATCAATTTTATTGCTTTTTCAGTGCAATTAACCAGCGCTTGTGGTCACGTACACCTGATATAGAACCTTTAAGTGAAAGGTGAAAGCCTACCGTGAGCTTCCGCTTAGCTATGGGATGCGAACAAACATTAACAAAATCTTTTGTGATAAATATATATTAATAAAAATACAAAACATGTTCCACACTGTGATTATATGGTGACCGGCTGAAGCGCTAGGAACCAACACACCCCTGGTAAAAGAGTTTTACTGTCCAAGTCCTGCTGGAAAGCGGCTGTAGCCTCCACCTGAACCTACTCAGCACTGCAGAGTAGAAAGACTGAAGCTGTTTGCCCTCTCTGACAGAGCTCAGGGAAAAGTTCACCACACAAAGTGGCAACCACCTGCTCAAAAACACACCTTAGAGAGAGGGTAACAGGTTACTGAGGCCAGGCTTTCCTCCGAATGCACATCCATGACCAGACTCACCAACGTCTGGACTGATGTCAGAAGAGGGTACACCTCTGCTGTTATTGTCCGTTTTCCCCGGTTACATGGAAAAGTAGGCCCAAGTAAGTTAGAACGCGCAGCCAGAAAGGCAGTTTCAGTTCCAGTCATAGTAAAAGCTGTTCAAACTCACACAAGGATGGAAGAAAAACATGAATTCATTTTAGTTGTGCATGATTGCAGAGAGAATTAACTTTTGTCACAGAGATATTTTAAATAATTGTGTCATTTAATTGATTCTTTTTTTGAGTTTTAAATCTCTAAATTATGATTTAAAGTGCTGCCACAGCAGAAACGTACCTACTTTCTTTCTTGTTTTTGAATAACCAATTTTGTTATCTTTTTGGCAGGAAAATTACTGATTAGAGAAGACAATGACCCTTTCTATTAAAGAGCGAATGTGCATGTGGAACCTGCTATCCTCACACGTCTGTGGTCGGAAAATTGTTCTTCTGAGCTCACAGTTGTTAATTTTTTAAATCTTAGGACATTTGGAGGAGAAATACATATTTAAAGAGGAAGAACTTAACCAAGAGTTTGCTAGAGTAAGCTGTTCTGAGTTTGACCCCTGCCAGAACACTCTGAACAGTCATCAAATGCTGAAAGCTGATTTACTAACAGAAACCATGTTAAAGTAATGAACTTTAAGGCACTAATGAGTCATTTAGCGTTTATGGAAGCACCAGGTCCCCTGAAGCAACACACGTTGTACAACAGAGCTATAAAACGAACTGAGCCTACAACGATCATCGTTTGCTGTACACAGCTGACTGAAAGGTGATTCGGGGGCGCTTATTTGTTTGCAGAGTGACACTGACTGGCCCATTTTGCTAACACACGGATAGATTTTCCCTGTTGCTGCAGAAATAATTATCTTTCACAAATGACACCTAATGCCCTCTCCTCATTTTTGGTTCAGCAATCAATGGCTTTAACTCTATGAACAGCAGGATATGTGTTAGAGTAGAAAATACATTCTAATTAGTTTTCTGACAGCCAGACATTGTTGCTATTACAGCTTTTACAGACATTAGCAGTGTTGTCAGTGGCAATACTCGGCAAGATGCAATCTTAATCTGCCCTCCATCTCTCCTTAAATGCCCTGTACGCTATCATAATGCTTTGCTCCTCATATCTGATCTTGTGCTTAATAACAAGCTAAGACCGCAGGAGGGAGGGGTACGTTGGGAGATAAACAAATTAACAAAGCTATTCACAGCCCCTGCACCACCGGGGGTTATGGGAGGAGAGGAAAGGGGGCTGTAAAGAAAGAGAATCGGACTGCCTTAACTAATCACAACAGGGGGCATATGCTGCAATCACTTTGGCAAAGCATTATCTCTGCAATCATGTATCGTCCTATTGTTGTGCTAATTGCAAACCCTAAATTGAGACGTAATGTTATGGTCTCATTATATGCTAGGTTACTTTTCCCTGAAATAATAAACAAGTCATCTAAGATGCCCACAGTGTGTTAAGGACTGGCAATAATTTTTGGTGGGCATTAAAGACTGATTCTGGAATTTAAGAATGATGATTTGCTGAATGATTATTGGACGCAGCTGAACTATTCGTCTCCTTAATGCACATCTGCAATTTTGGTATTTCCTTTGTTCCTTATACTGACAGTTTTTAAGCAACGCAGTCTTGATAGATAAGGTCAGCCTCATTAACTACATCTTAGGGGTTAGTGTTAAATTTCAACCAAAAGTAACACACCAGCACTACTTCCCTGATGGGTTACGGTCTCACAAAGATTCATCATTTAATGAATCAAGAAAGAGGAGGAGTTGAAAACCAAGTCAATCAAAGCTAAACCATTGAATAAGAGGAGTTTCATTTCTTTTTAGATGTGTAATTGACAAATACGTGCAGCTGTTTTTATTTTTCATCAGAGTATTGAAAACACAAGTGGAGAATCACAAAACAGCATCGCCAACTTTATAGTGCCATAGCCAGCAGGAACTGATTACACTGACATAAAACAAAATTCATTATCATATTTTTAATACTACCGGGCTTTTTTTCTGAGTTAAATATTAATGATATTTAAAAATGAATTTTCAATAACCCGATTTAATGAGAGGAAAAACTCAAAGTGAATAAATTTGACAAAAATCAATGCAATTATCATTTTCACATGACGAAAATAATAACTGTGTGTGTGTGTGTTTTCTAAGGAGTCTTTTTCTGTCAGTAGTTGCTAATGAATTCATTAAAATGACTGGATCATTATGTAATGAGGGAACCTAATCATCTGAGTGTCTGGGTCTCAACCTCTCCCCCAAAGACAAAGACACTGATGGCACCATTGACTACTTTAATCATGTTATTTGAAAATTTGTGATTTACACACACTTTAGCTATGCCTACACCCTATATATGTCTTGGTGCAGTTACCATGGTGATGTCAACACTGAGATCAATCATTGCCAAGTAGGAGTGGAGCATGACACCAATTAAAAGGTGATGTTGCCTCCAAGTCATCACTCACACTCCACACTAATGCACTAATTACCGGGGCTGAGACATTAATGGAATAGCATGGTTCGGCCTGAGGATTAATCTGCATGGATTTGCCAGTATGTGTTTGATGTCTCTGATATGTGCATGCGTGTGTGCGTGCGTGTGTGTGTGTGTGTATGATTAATGTGAACCCCCACAGGTCCGGCATGACCTTGAGCACAACCACAGGAGGGAAATGAACCAACTGGGTGGAGGACTCTGATATGTGCACCACGGGGTGAGGTGGGTGGAGCAGAGACAATGAAGAGGTGGAGGCCTGGGCCAAGGTTGGGAATAAACAGAATATAGGGCAATTGTAGAGGATCAATGAATACAGATGGTATTTAAATAGGCTGACCTAATCAGGGGGAGGAATATTTCTGGACAGCAGTACTTAGGTACAAGCAGCGAAACAGCAACTCTTAAGGCGGTGAAGTTATCATGTTACAGTAAATATTACATCTTATAATCAGTTTAAAATGTACAGAAAATGAGTGTAAACACAACAAATGAGGTAATAAAAGATGTCCAACTGCAGAAACATAATAAGGTTACTGTCTCTGTGAACAGACAAGTAGTAATCGTCTATATGTGTGTCTCCATTCTGGAATAATCACTGTTTTGGGACTCTTCGGTGTGTTGATAACTACCGTAATTCACAATTTAGGGGATCCCGCAGAGGGTCACAATTGGAATATACTGTATGTATTACCTGCTGATTTTAAAGCAAACACCTTCAAAGCAAAAGTGTCAACTTTTCAACAGCACTACTTTAATCCGTATTGATCTCCTCTTCCTTTTTTACTTCCCCTTTTTGTTCCTGCACCCTTTGATGCTTGCAGCATTTGTGTATTAAAACACAGCTGTGTTTCTTGTGGTTTTATTGATCCCTTCTTGAATTAACCAGCCACCTTTTTTGACGTCCTCCTCACCCCACTTTAAAAACTTTGAACTGTTTCAGCAACACCAGAAGCAAACTTTAAAAGGTGCAACTCACCGATGACGTATGTGAGCAGCAGGGCCAGGGTGAGCGTGAGGAGTGATGCAGACAGGGCTGTGCACTTCCAGTTGCAGCAGCGGTGAGGCTTGTTGAAGGTAAACAGTGGTCTGGTCACGCTGCTGCGCGGAAGAGGCCGGGGCGGAGGAGAGTACACGGTTCCAGATGTCAGGGGGTAGCCTTGTCCCGCCCCCGACAGCAGTGCCGAGGAACCAGATCCCTGCTTGAACAGAAATTGCCTGTAGAAAGACAAATACAGAGGAAATTTTGTTTACGAAGCCCAGTTTTATGTTAAACACAGTCACTTGACACATCAACAGTTTCACGTTAGGCGGTTTAAAGTGACAATGGTTTCTGATTCATCACCCAAAGGTCTTGGAAACAATGGGTCTTGTCAATGTCACTGACTGAAGCAGAAAAGCCAGTGTTCATTTTGTTAATCGTGTGAGCTAGCATTAGGTTTAAGAGCTAAACTTTGAACGTTACCTGGCTTGAAGTTGCAACAATGGTCTTTAATATGAAATCGCTGGTCCCACGCTGTTTAATTGACGATGTGAGGCAGGGATACAATATCTGGTTGCCGTCGTGGCAGCAGCAGGGTTGTTTATTTTGCATGTTTCAATCGTCAGTCTCATCCGGGAATCCAAACTACAGTCATCTGTCTGCACTTTACGACATTTGTAATGAAAAAACATAAATTCACATCTTTCCCTTGTCACTAAGGCCAAGGCCTCCTTTTTCACCCCTTATAAACACATTATATGGATTATCATTAGCTAATGTAACATTAGCCAACTGTTCAATGATCATCACAATCGTTCTTGTCAAAGTTTTTTATAAGGAAATAAAATTCTACCATAACTATTATACCTGATCACTTTCATCTGTTTATACTTTTTAATCTACTAATATTCCCATTCCACCCTTTTCTAATCAGAGTTCTGGGGGTGCTTGGTAATGAGCCCAGCTGTCACTGGATGGAGGGCAGGAAAATGTCCTAGTGCAGTAGCCACACTGATGCAACATACACACGTTACCTTATATTATGTACAATGGTTTAATTTTTATTAAATTAAATTTTAATGGTGTTTTTGCAGCCTTAGAAGGGATTCAAATCTTTGTAATTTGCTATTTAGTAGGATTAGGGAACAAGGTACAAATAAAGTACAAGCTTTTATTATTTTAACATTATGTTTATGAAGGTTGGAAAAGCCTGTAAATACAATCACCCTCACAAATGTTCGTATGGATGTGCTTGTGCAGAAGTACACATGACTTAATCACTTCCACACATAAACATAAACATTTACCATTGCATTTAATAAACATACAATGTAAAAATAAATAAATAAATAAATAAATAAATAAATAAATCGTTGTTTTTTTTTTTTTCTTGTTTACCCCATTCCTGCTTGAAGAGACTTCTGGCATTGTGGCTATTTGCATCCACCAAAATCGCCTTTTTCTTTTTGAGGGATAATATCACTTTTCAAATGTTTGGGTTTCTTAACTTCGAATAGGCGGACATGCTTTACAAACTTTAAAACAGTCTCGCGTAGTCTCGCGATGATCTGCGCCTACAGGAGGTCGAAAACGCTCCCGTTTTTTTTTCTTTAATATCAACACACACAAAAAATAAAATAGCATAAAAAATACTTATGATACGGTAACGTTGTGCCTTTGATTTAATGATCCTTTGTCGACAAACCAAACCAGTGCGTTTCGAAGTACCTGCTAACATACTGAGCGCGATAGTGTGGTTCTCGCGCGAGATTTCGCGAGACTTTGAAATAAAGCTTAGAGATAAAGTTTAGAAAAATGTAAAAAAAAAAAAAATAATAATAATAATAATAATAATTAAAGAAACCCCTCGGTTAACGTTTGAAAAGCAATATGGCCTTATCAGTGAAAACAACTTCTGATTTGTAGGGTGTAAATAACCTACTGCGAAACAGCATCAAATTTAAAATAAAAGTAAATCTTCCGAGTCTTTCCTTTGATCTTTCTGATTTTTTTTATTATCATGCTACTAAATTACACAACTTTAATCTACAGCACTATTGTGAAAACTACTATATCCATTAATATATACTGCATTTATGGCTTTTACTGTCCTAACTTTTAAACCCATTTTACGACTAACATTGGGGCCACTGTTTTTTCTATTGCTACTGTTTAAAAATAATACTGCTTGGGCCTATCTGGGACAGTGGTTTAATCTTTTGTCAATTAGTTAAACAGCCGAGCTTTTTTTCTTCTTTTTTCCCCTCTCTGCCTTCACTACCTTGTTCTGATTCTGTTTATGCAAATCTGCACTCAGAGGAATTTAGACTCACTCTAAAATACGTCTGACTGAAACTCATTTAAAGAGCCCCCCAAGGTGGTAGATTTTAAAAGGAGACCCTTCTCCTGCTATTTTATAAATGAGGCATACAGAGCAGATTCACGTATGGCTCACAGGACAGGAAGATGGAACCTCACCCGCCCACCTGATTAATTTAGCAACACTAAAATCGAGGATGAAAAAGCAGTCCATGGTTATAAGCACTACTATTCTTCATATTCCTCAGTAAAATCTGAGAAGTGAGCAATTAGGTGGCAATTATGAGACAAATTATATTTCGCCCACTTTAACTGGTTAAAAAAATGACAGAAAAAGAAGCATTTGCCAAAAATTTGCCCCAACCACAGGAAAATTTCTGCTGAATGGAAAATTCATAGCCATTCACCAGAGAATAAGCTTCAATGGTGTAACATTATGAGCCACCACTGTGATGTAAATCAGCACAGATATGAAAGGGAATGGAAAAAGCCCTGACAGCCAAGGATCAATGACTCACCTATTCCTTTTTTGACTCATCAAAGTGACTACTTAAGTTATACTGCTCCATTAGTTAAATGAAGTTAGGGTTCATTTTCATTATGAAAAGGAGCCTGTTAGATAGCAGATGAAGATGATAGGAAGCTATGCTGAAGGGCAATTAATCAAGGTAGCATTTCATCTATATTGTGTTTGGATAATGAGGGTGAGGGTTGGACGGTGTCAGAGGAGGAAGGAGAAATTTGGGTAGGGGAAAGGAAATGATGCGATTGGAGAGTGTGGATCTGGGAATGCATTTAGAAGCAGTTCCAGGTCCTTCTGATATCAAAACTGAGCAAAGGCCACAGCTACAATAGAAAGAAAGAATGATTATCTCCAAAAGAGATCCCATTATTTTTTTCCATGAAGGATGTGTATTTTCCTTTTTTGGAGTTCCTGCTTAATTTAGCTTGTTTACCTGACATGCTATCCGCAGGTCCCCGGTGCACTGCCCTTCGTGTTAACAAGAAAATCCTCATTCACAACACTTGTCGGTGGGAGGCTTTTAAAAGTTAAATGTTAGGGAGAGAGGAGAAGAACAACACAGCTGGCAACAAGGCCCATTTCAAATAAAAATCCAGGTGAAGTCTAGATGTGGAATTCTGACTCCAGCTAGTTCCAGCACTGCAGCCAGCATGTGAGGGTGGCTGGCCCTGATATTTCCGTGGGTTTATTGAACAGACTTTAGGGAAATTGATCTTCAAACCCTCAACAGTGTATGAAGTTTGCATATTCACACTCATATTCAAGGAAGTGGAATGAGCATGAATGCATGGTACCTCATCATTTCTAATTACCATAAATAGTTAAAATGAAGAGATAAAAGAAAGTTGGAATTCTTTCAATAATTTCTTTAAACTTGGTCCTCAAAAAATTCCTTCCATTTCCATTATCTAAAACAGTATTATCTGACAATTTGGATGGCTTGAACAAATTAGTGTTAAAGCAGCACCATTCCAGTAAGGTTAAAAATGGTGCAACGGCCCTGTGGACCCACACTACAGGTCACACTTCATATGACACAGGATATAAGAAATGGTCCAGGAGTTCCGAGGGTTAATTCGGGCTGTAAATGTGATATGTCAGGGCAGACACACGGCTGAGCTCGCCATGCCGTTACTCTGGCCATGCAGTGAAGAATGTGAGGTCACGGGCTGCTGGTGGGACAGTGGTCTCTAGGGGCAACAAAGGACGTGGTCATTAAAGTGGGGCCAGACAGCAGAATGACAGTGCTGCTGCACACAGACCGCACCCATCACATCCCATGTTCATCTGACCACATCCAACAGCACACCCATCTTCTTAAAACATTCAAACCTTCAGATGGATCAGATTTAAAAAAAAAAGAAAAAAAAAAGGTGTGTGTGTGTGTGTGTGTGTGTGTG
>BJFM01002423.1:180512-191794 GCA_016586285.1 Arothron firmamentum
TTCGGTGAGGGTTTTATGAATATCTTCTTTTCTTTGTAAGTTTTTTGTGTGCATGTGAGGTGGCTGCATGGCTGTGCTTAACATGAGAGACGGATGACATCCATCCTTCACTTTCTACCTCTGCTCCTCTCCTCTCCTCACCTTTCCTCTCACTCTATGCCTGGCAGCCTCCACTGAAGGCTGCAAGTCAGATGGGGGACACACAAGGCTGCACATGGAGCAATCACACACCTGGTTCAATGCTAGTTCAGCCCTGAAAAGCCAGAGATAAAATAAGGACAAATCCACAGATGTGGACAAACACAACATGGGCTCAGACAGAAGACAATCGCTCACAAATCCATTTCAAACACAGGTGAGCATGATCACTCTACTGAGGCAAGTACACAGGTGGGGTCTTGATGAAGGCAGATTAGACCGAGAGGGATGAGAATGCAGCAGATATATTTGTTCGATGCATTTGAAGGTCTAGGCCCTTCACATCGAGCTTTCAAAAACGCTTTCCTGTTCTTCCTCGGTTTTCTGCCTTTGATCCTCTCAGATAATATCCAGGAGCGATGCCCAAAAAGCCCTGACTTCATATCAGAGGGCAGATTTCCCCAGAGACAGGAAGATGATCAGAGTTCCTGCTCTCCAGGAGGCCAGAGTCTGCTGCCCGAGGCCTGTGTGTGTGTGTGTGTGTGTGTGTGTGTGTGTGTGTGTGTGTGTGTGTGCGCGCGTGCGCGTGTGTGTGNNGGGGGGGGGGTGGGTGGGATGCCTGTGAGTGCAGTAACATCTGTTGTTTAAGATGATTTTGTTGTGTATCTGCACATGCACGCGAGATTCGGGTTGTCTTGCTTTACAGAGATAAAGATCAGACACTGGTTCATTTATTCCAGTCCCAACACCTCCTAACACTCCCAGTGTCAGTCCCAGTCAGATATATTGAATATCCATATCTGTATCTTTGCACTTACAGAAGCTGGCCTCTCCAGAAACATAATGGACATGCTTTCAAAAAGGAAATCCATGAACACTTCAAACTATCTTAATCTCTGCCGACGTGCATCAATACTTTTCAATACATATTCATCAAAAAGGAATCGAGGAGAGGGGAAGAGCACTTGACAAGTAGAGATATCCAAGTTTTCTTGTCGTTTTTATTAAGGTCTTCACGGTGCTTCTAATTCCATCTGCATGAGCGTACACGTCAGGTTCTCTGCTGATAAATCTTTAATCTCGTGCCTGAGATTGTGCTGATAGCAGCCGCATCAGAGCAAAACTGGAGATATGAAATAATTAGATTAGTGTAGCGACAGGATGCTGCTCAAATATTAAATCCAAATCAAAACAGTGAAGAATTAAGCACTTTTCTGCCTCACGCTTGTCAAAAGCAGATAGAAACGAAGCAATAATATCTGAATTATGCTATGAAGGGACAGATTCTATTGACTATGAATATGATTATATTTTATAGTTTAGAATAATTCGTGCACTTTCAAAAGAAACTTATTTGACTCTAAACTGTCAACTGTTTATAATCACATCTCTCTCCACTACTATGATCTTTATGCAAAGCAAATATTGATTAGAATGATTTGAAACACAAAAGTGTCAGTCCTGTATTCTGACTTAAAGCAAACACGCAGATAAGTAAAGTAATTACAAAGCACTCTTGACAAGTCTCTTATATTAATACACATGTCTGGCCAATGATTAATTTAAATTGCCACTGAATCTAATTTTATTCTTCCTTTCCTTTAAATGAGGTAAGATCTAATTATGGGCTAATGCATAAGTTATTAAACTACTTCTGCCATGGCAGGCTGCCAATCTCATCCTCACTCATATTACCAGAATTCAGCAGCCTCTCCGAGCTCTCATTAAACATGCAAACACATTCATTGTGCACCTTGCTGCTTCATTCCACAAGCAGCCTCACTAAGGGAGATCTCCAACATAATTCAAGTGATCAGTTATAACTCGTGCAGCAGATGAATATTTTGATTTGAAGGGACAGAATTCTGGTGGTTCTTTCTTGGCATATAGAAAAAATTTTTCCCTAACAAAAGGTGAAGAATCATAACTCACACACTGAAAATAAAATTCAGTTGTGTGTTCCTTTTTTTTTTATGGAGGTGCAATGCACAGTATGGCGTTCTTTGAGCTTGGACTCGCCCAAACAACAGTGTTTAGTCCGGACTTCAGTCTGAAGGTCAATAAGCATGGATAGCCTGGGAACTCGCCGTGTCGAATCCACATCAGAGTCCGTTGACAAGAGATTATAATGATTGGCTCTTTTTATATTAGTCAATCAGGGCAAGTGAGTCAGTCAAGTCAAGAGAGAGCCCCAACCACACTGGCTCACACACTCAAGCACACACGCGAACCATCTCATCACCTTGATCAAAATATGCAGATGTGGTAAAGAGTCCTTGGTTCTCAGGTAGAGAGCACTTGTCTGTCAGTATCATGTATTCTCTGTGCTGTATTCAACTGGACCAATACTGACAGGGGATATATATTTGCAGTTATCGGTCCTTTTTGCCACAGAGCCGCCATTATTTAATGTAACTGCCGTGGCGTCTGCATTTAACATTCCCATTTAAACTAAAATCACTGAATAAAAATTCCAAATGATTAAACTTTTTGATAATTAGTCTTTTCCTCACATAATAAATGGTGACTAGTGGGAATTAAAAGAACAGTGCTTCAGCTGTTTCTAAGCCGAAACAGCCCCAATGAGATTTGAGTGAAGGCCTAGCACCCCCATGCAGGTTGTCTTTTGTAATGGCACTGCAGATCCTTGCCAAGTTAAACCAGGCGAGGCCAAACTAGCACAAGTGCACTAAAAAGCCCCCCTAAAGTAGTTAATCTTGACACAGGCTGCCAAAATTCAGTCCTGATGAAAGATTTTAACAATGTCTTTAGTTTCATTATCCTTTACTCTAATTCCCTAATTATTTAATGAAAGAAATGTCTTCAGATAATGTTATGATGAGTTCGATTTTGTATGAAGAAGCTAATGATTTTACTTGAAAATGTTTTCATCTGAAGGCTTTCAATGACAGCTGAATCCTGCCCAAGTCTCTGTAAGTCTTAAAAAAAACAAAAACAAACTTGAAAAACACTTCAACTCCATTTTGTCCATACAAAAGTCCAGAATTGCACAAAGGAATTTCAGGTTGCAGTCAGACTTTGACGTTTTTTGCGTTCACCTGGTCTCCAGGGGGATGTTGCTGTTGAGCACCCAGCTGTTGTGAAGCTGCGCCTGGTCAGTGCTTGAGCCTGTGTCGCCCCCCTGGCTGCCCTGGCCGGTCTGGCAGCGTGTAGGCATGGTCTTCCTCTGCAGGCTGACTTGAGCGTAGGGTGCGGGGCGGGCACAAGTGCAGGCGTGAGGCGGTGGGGGAGGCGGAGGCAGCGGGCGGAATGTGAACTGCCCGCCTGGACTGCTGGGCAGCTCTGCACAAAAACAGCACAGAGGGAGACGGTGGTGAAATAAACAAAGATTTATTAGCAGCGTGGTGTCATAAATTTGAAATAAAAGTGACGCGAACAGTGACAGTATTGGTATTACACTGATTGAGGGACATGAATCACCTTGAAACTAGGCCTGTCTTGTGCCTTCTCTTCCAACCTACCTTGATACATTTCCAGCCATCCTATAAATAGGTTCTTTGCTGGCTGCAACATTGAGCAGTCTTTATAGAGCTAAAAGCTCTGGCTTAATCTGCGCCCGCCAGCCCAAACTACCCATGTGATGTTTATTATGAGATCCGTAGCTCAGTGGAATGAGCTAGCCAGCTGTAACTCTCTCACACTGGTAACCTCCGGCTTTAGCAGGAACTCTCTCCTTCTCCATCATTTATCATTCTCTTTTGCTCAAATGTTACCTCCCTCTATCTCCCCCTCATTGCTTTCTTCCGGTTCTGTCCGGTTCTGTCCGCCTCCTGGAAGGGAGTGTAAAGTAATTAATGTTCAGATGAAATATGTTTGGTAAAACTGTGAGCTTCAATTTGAATAAGGTCCAGCATCGTGACAGGATACATCAAAGAGTGTACACCGAGCTTCTGGAAGCATAGTTAGCATTTTACTGGGGGAAAGCTCACACCGTGTAGTTGCCCCTCATCCCGCAGGATCAATTCTCTTTGGCTGTATTAACAATGAATGTACCATTAGCCTTAAACCTGCTGTAAAAGGCAAAAGGGTGCTCGCAGAGACGGCCATTATTATCCAGCAACTTTATTCGGAGTTGAAATGTCAGCAATTATTTTCTATCTGGAAATCAATGCCAACAGGGAAAATTCTACAGTATTCGCACTACATTCGAGTCAAAGCATTATTAGAAAAACACCAGACAACATTTGATTTCTGCTGCAAGAAAAGAGGCTGAGAAAAGTAAAGAAATAAATATGGCAATCACATTTTGCCTCTCTACAGACTATTTTGATGGAATAAATTGTTTAAGATTACAGGAAACTGCTTACAATTAAGGCAGCACATTTTCCAACAGTTGAAGGGAAACGGATGACACACCCACCCAACAACAAACAAACAAACCTTGAAAGCTTTTGATTTGATCCAGTCACGCTAATCGCTCTAATTCTGGACAATGCTCAGGCATCTCTTTTCCATAATGTCTACATATGTTCTTCTCAGATTTATTTATTTATTTATTTATTTTTTGTTAGCAGTGTTTGCAGTGAGGCCGTCTGCTTGTCTGGGTGTGTATGAGCACGTTTGACATTCGCTCCAAAAGCTTTCAAACATGCGACAGGTTTTCATCTCCCAAAGCTCGTCGCTGTTACTGTCTCCCAACATGGCTGAGTTGCCTTTGCCACATTTCTTTGGCATGCAATGATATATTTGTCTCCTTTCTCTGTATACGGAGGGACTGAAATGGTCTTTTCCATACTGGTGACAAGCCATTGCTCACACACTTACTTCATGCATCCTTGGAAACACAAAGGGCTCTCTCTCTCTCTCTCTCTCTCTCTCTCTCTCTCTCTCTCTCTCTCTCTCTCTCTCTCTCTCTCTCTCTCTCTCTCTCTCTCGATGTTGTCCTCCCTTCATTGTTTATTTTACTGAACAATCTGTTATGACACACGCACTTGCACATTAAATAAAGGCTCAGAACTGCATTTATACTTATGTCTGCGATCTATAACGTGTGCGGCCCTGAACAACACAGCCCCGCCTCAGACATTTATGTGACTTTGTCCTCAATGAAAACATGTCTATTATCACAGCAGTAAATCAGATAGTGGCTGCAGGAGCTAATCAACGTATGTAAAGCTGACTCCAGGTTAGCTTGGTGAAGTGACAGGAAATGCATCTGCGTCATCACCTGGAGGCGCTGTTTGAACTAATCTTAATGGATGTTGGAGCTATTTTTGCCTGGATCACCTCTGAGTATTAAAAATTACATGCTTAGGGAAAAGAGAAAACATTTTTAAAGTCGAACCGCATGGCAGACTGGTAATACACCGCTGGCTTTAAAGTGGTGTTTCAGTAGCATTGCACTGATTCATCAGTACCTGTAAATCCGTTGAGTCCCCCTCGAAATCCCAGAAATCCCCTGCTCTTTAAGCCTATTTTTCTCTGGGTGTTGAAATTAGAAGGATTAGTAGATTAAAAAGGGAAAAGAGTTTGACTAAATTTTACTGACTGTATTATTAGAGCGCTATTTAACATTGATATTAATATAGCTTCACTGGATTCAAGTAGCATCACATCATTATGATTCTTTGTTGGTTTAAATAAGTATATATTACAGCTGTTTCTGCCAAACTAAATGTTCCACAATGATGCCAAATGAATTTGTATAAAAGGAAAAACAATACATAAGCAAAATGGGAATGGTTTGTGTTGTTCTGGTTAATGACTGATCCATTCTTAATTCACTGTGAGTGCAGTTTTCTAAAGTGAATACAACATGAACAGTCAAAATATTAATTACATTACCTGCAGCAATCACAACAACAATATACACTTGTGCACGTCTTCACAGAGCACCTTGAAATCCTGATTTTCATCTCTGACACAGGACCAGTGTCATTAATTACTTTTCTGTGTTCTTCACCACTTCTGAAGGTCACATGTAATCCAGGGGTATTAAAATAGTTTGGAGCTAATCTTAAAGTTTGATTCTGTCTCCTCTAGGGAGTTTAATCACGAGCCAAATATTTAACTGAGTAGTAGGAACCCCACAAAGGCTATTTACCTTAAACCCCCACAATCAAACCTAAAATGAAACTGGTGCCGAGCGTCACGCAGAACTGTACATTTGTGTGCGTGTGTGTGTGTGCATGTGTGTGTGTGTGTGTGTGTGTGTGTGTGTCTGCGTGAGTGAGAGGCGGATTATTGCAACATTAATAAAACAGTAATCATCTGACATGTGGTAAAGTTCAGTCTACGCACAATAAAAACTCAATCCCATATTTTTGGCACAGGGGAGTATCGCACCCTTACGCTGGGTGCAGATCTCATTTCTGCCGTAGATAGAAAATCCAATTGTGCAGAGACGGTGTGCTCCTGCGAAACACCCAACACATCTCTGAAATCACACCAGCAATTGTCATTGTACCGTTTTAACTACCAGCATTTTATATTCTTTGCAGTTACTGGCTGAAGGCTAAATAGACCAGGCAACAAGACAGTTTGTAGGCAGAAGTCCACCAACTGGCCTCAGCAGGGAGAAGATGGCCAGAGGAGGACAATGACAGCAGATGATCAGCCTGTTCCCTGAGCCCCCTCTGAGACATCGTCCTCCAAAAAAGACACTGGTAAAGTCATTTATACAGGAAATCTTTATGGAATATTTTGCTTTTGGATACATAAACAAGGTAGGAGACGAGCTGGTTTAACAGCCTGCAGGAGGGAGATCTGGGAGGATTTGTTAAAAAAAATGTAACAGGTATTTGGGCCAGCTATTAAAAATGCATGAGTGCGTGTAGAGTGTAGCTGAAATAGCAACATGTATTCGCTATTCCGGATGATTTAAGTATTTAAAGCCAAGTCAAAGAGAGAAAGTAACAGTCATAGGGAGAGCAAGGCTGTGTCGATGCATAAAGCAGAGAAATGAATTATGAGTGGAAGATAACGTTGTTAATGATTATATCACCAAAATATTTTACATTCTATCAAAAAGCACCTGCCAGCACAGCCTGAACACGGTGCTTAGTAACAGTGCAGAGAACGTTTAGAACACGGAGAAGATGTAATGGTCTTTCAGTTCTAGAGGCTGGGAATGTGTTTTTCCCTCTGTGAATGGTACGGTCTGTTCCCTAAAAGTAAAACAGTTTAGATATTCAGAAAGTTTGCAACAACAGCCTGGTCTCTGCCGGAGGGATCTTTTTTTCTCTGCGCTGTACACCGTGCATTCCACAACAATTCATTATCTTTTCTGTTGATCTATAATAGCCTGGCTGTATTTTCATTTTTTATTTATTTATTTTACTGTTAAACCTATTATATGTAAAAGGTTGTGCAGTATATTACTGTGATTATTAAACTCTGATTAAAGCTTTTCCATCATCAAAATAGATTTTATATTTGTTATGTAGCGTGCAGGCAACAACGACACAATTCATTTAACGAGAAAGTAGACCGAGTGATTGTAATAATAATGTAGAAAAACAACAATACTAAAGTCTAATATTTATCCATTTTTCTTCCCTCTATGTGTTTACTTCTTCCCTCTTTTTTAAAAACTGTATCTTAACATTATTGTGGCCAGCGCTTCAGTGCGAACTTAATTTCACCTATTACAGCAAAATCTATAGAGCCTGACCTCAACAATATCAGACCTGCATCTCCAGCGGAGGAATCCGATCATTTTAGAGGACATTTAGCTCTGTTGTTAGACCAGGACCAGCGAAAACCACATCCACCCCACTCTAAAAATAAAAGCCTAATAATTTCCCTTAGGATAGCTTTTCATCTATCTGGCTTCTTAATTGACTTACATTAAATAGCTGCAAAGTTTATTCCACTGCTGTGCTTCAATGAAATAAATAATTAACCCTATAAAAGGGTCAGATGAGTGAAATTAGGACTCACTGGTTTTATTCTCCTTCTTTGCGATAATGAGATAATCCTGCCCTCTCTGTCCACAGAGCTGTCCCTAACAATTTGTCTTTGTCTTAATGGTGTATCTAGCCACAGATAAGACATTATCCTGCTGTATTATATAATTTCTAATACGACTCCTTTCATTGGATGGCTGCTGCTGAAATTGGTGTGAAGGATGATAAAATTGCCAATGAAAACAGCCAGTGTGTGATAACAGCCCCTAATATTTTTAATGATGACAGTGACGAGGATGATGCTGATGAAGATAACTCTGACAATAGTGTAGGTGCCGGTGATGAAAAATAGCCATGGTAATGACCATATCATCTATAATACCAATAGAAATAATGAAAAAGAGCAGTGATGGGTGGAAAACACTGATAATTACGCTGATGACGGTGGACTCAAAGACGGCAATTATAAAAGAACCCGCCACTGATTCATCTCCGAAGGCAGGAATAAAGAGAGGGGTCTGCATTTAACAAAGTGACCCAATCATGGTGTCCAATCAAAGCAAGAAAATACAAATGGAGAAACTAGGTTCTCTAAGAACCTTTCTCCCACACACAGAACCCCGTCGATCTTCCTACACAAGCAGATAATTACCAGTCATGCATCATCTGGCTTTCTCATAGCTGAGGACTCACTTAATGTGCATGCAGCTGCGTGTTTGCATACATGCATGAAGGTGCAGACTGGTATTTACGTGCATCTCTGCATAATTGCTTGTTTTTACCCCCGTTCTTCAAAAACAACTCCCAAGCTGCTCAGTGATGATGTTTAGGCTGCAGGTGATTCTGAAAGTTGCATTTCCCTGGAGAAACTGGGAAATCTCTGGAGCCTGACTCCTCGGCTCAGATGGCATGACGCTTCCCATCGCTCTAGCGCTTCACTGCGGGGGCCCATGCTCAAATTACACTTTCAGAAGAGCTTCCACATTTAGTCCTGCACCATTTAAATGATTTGTTGGAAAACTGCAAATCGATGTTAGGACGTGAACTACCAAAACTTTTTTTTCTTCTTCGTTTTTTTTTTTTTTTTTCTTTTACCATGAAGGATTTTTGTGCAGGCTGAAGTTTGCCTGCATGTAACCTTGTGGAATAGCAGCAAGCTGAGCTCAGCTGGTCTTCCTGTCCTCACCCTTCCTGACCTTGTCACTGCTGCACGGCGCCCAGCCATTGCCACCTGCCACGGATCTGTGCAGGTGTGTAAATACAAACATGCAGGAATATGACAAAGCGTTGGGACGTGCTCAGTCTCACTTCATGTGAGTTATTATTCGTAGCAGAAATCTGCATCACTAGTCCAGAAAGAGGACGTGATTCGAGACTCAGGAGGTGAAAAGCCGCCGCCATTACAGTGATTAGTGCACACATTCATCTTTTACAAGCCTCAAGATCCTCCCCACCATTGTTTCTCTAATATAAGAACATGCCACATCTCCCTCTGTCCCAAACCAATCACGGTATGGAGGAGCTGTGTTTGCACACAAATGCAGCCACTGTTTTTCCTCTGTCTCAGGCAATAAAATGGGAGAAAGTAGCCTGGCTTGACAGCAAACAAACCAATATGAAGCGCATCCTCGCAGGCTAAAGAAAGAGTAGTATCAAAGCAACAAGAATGCACCAGCAGCGGCCCATTTTTTTTTTTTTTTTTTCCCAGTGACAGAGGGTGAGAGGATGTGCTCTGTTGTAGCAGACCTGAGCTGCTGGTAATTAGAATGGGCTCTGAGGAGAGACAAGCAGTGGAATGAATGCAAATGAATTCACTGGCTCAGGAACAGGACTCCACACTTTTTGTATAGCGTGCCTTGCAGACATGACGCTGCTGGCACAAACAGAGCAGTGCTGAACAGTAAACATGGTGTGACGCGGCTGCGATTGTGCACGTGTCCATGCGTAACACAATAAATAACCTGAATCCACTACAACAAATAGGAACATTACGGTGCACGAGGCAGGAGAAAGACACATTCTGCTGTTGCTAATCCCTGTGAATGCTGGTACTGCTTGTTAAAAGAGAAAGAGGGTGAAAATGCTTGTTCCAGGCGTACATCCACAACGCGTGCCACAGTGGAATAAACATACCCTCCTAAATTGGTGTCGATTTGAAATGAAGTGATGATTCATCATGCAGAACTCCCCGCTCGAGTATTGAAAACCCAATCATTTCTAATCCATATGACCTTGACAGAGATCCAGAGTTAGACTCTCCTTCCTTGTCCGACAGACAAAGTCAGAGCAACCGACTTTACAGCTCGTTGGAACTGTAATCCACCAAAGTCAGATCATTTCGGTGATTACTCCATCGCAGCCAGCGGAAAATCTTTATGAAGCACTCACTTCTCCAGAGCAGTCATAAATCAGGGTGCTATAAGCCTTCCGTCTCGGTGACGGCACACCAGAGACGCCATTTTCATATACCGTGCTACTCTAGTCAACACAGCCTATTTCCATTATACCTACTACCAATGTACTTGACTTAAGGAAATCTACCTCACCTCCAGATCCCTGATGAGTTCCAATATGAGACTCTGATCAGTAATACTGAGACTCTTCTCAAGGAGAAACAGGTCATCTGTGAAAGGGTCCTGCTCTTTACCAGCAATGTGCCGTAAATGAGTCTAATTAACACATCACCTGTCCTGGCTTAACCAGGCATCAGGGGCCAACTACAGTCTTATTATAGACTAGATTATGCATGTAATGTCCCTGTTGAGATTACAGTATGAAAGGAAGGGCGGTCAGGGAGAGACATTCACATATATTGCACATGCTGCATGCGAGGGGCCAGGAATGTGTGAATATGGGAAGGCAGGAGGAAATAGCCGAAAGATGGGGGCTTCTTGGTATTCCGACTGGCACACAAAATGGATGATGGAGCCAGATACAGATACAAAAAGTCCGCAGAAGAGAGAGGGAGAGGATAAGAGGAAGGAGGCGTGTCTACAGCACCACCTGCAGTCTCAACTGGCAGCCATCTTGTGGTCAATGAGGTGAGCAGAGTCGGCACCCCGGGTCAGCATTAACACAAACCAATGACAAGTCGGCATTTGCCCTCTACTGAAACAACACCTTGCTGTTCCAGTCCAATGATCGCAGCTATCACACCAATCACAATGCACACACACGCATAGACGCCTTTGCAGTCTGCGTCTTCCTCTCACACACTCCTCCCACACACACACACACACACACACACACACACACACACACACACACACACACACA